>OZ034738.1:4951347-4993847 GCA_964027065.1 Pocillopora grandis
CCCATACGTAATCCATGATGATATTTCAAAATGTAAAACTTGTATAAAGACTTTCTTATTCAAAGAAAATTTTGATTACAGTTCTGTTAGAAATATTGCAAAAAGAATTTTAATTTTTAATTTTAATTTCAATCTTAATTTTTAGATAAGAATTTTTAACTTGTACTTTTATATATTTGTCTTTTACTATTGACGTAATTTTTTAATCTATAAAATTTTCGGTCTTGAATATTCAGTTGTAAAGAGCCATGAGCATGCGGATATGACGCTATAGAAATCCTTATTATTATGATTATAAGTAGTAGTAGTAGTAGTAGTAGTAGTAGTAGTATTTACAACCGAGCTTCATTTGTTACTTGTGTTTGTCAGCTTCTTAATTGTGAGAATGGTCCGCTGTTTGTAAAGTATATTACTTACAGAATATAAACGAAAATGAAGAAGATCTTCGGTCCTTTCGAAAGTTGTGATAAAAGAGGAAAGATTCACTACAAATCACGCCTCTTTTCCTCAGGGTTCTCACAAGGAATTCAGTGAGCACGACGTACTCCGGCGGAGAGAAAAATGCGCGGAAGCCGAAGATCTGAGGTTCGATAACTCATGGGGACTCAAAATTTGTCCCACGCTTGTGATAAGACGGAAAATATCTTTATTTCTTTACCGAGCTCAAACTTTCCATCTTTCTTGTTCTAAGTACAAAGTTTGTATTGTTCGCTTTGCTTTATGTACCGTTACAAACAAACTAAGCTCAGCTGTTGGCAAGATGAAAGGTTGTCATTGCTGTTAATTTTAGTGGGAAACCAATGAAGAAGATTTAAAACACATTTTTTACATTTTAAAAGAAAATAATGCTAACACAAGGAACATGAAACCTTTTTACATCCAAGAAAACAGCAGATCTTTTTTTGTGTGGTTGTCACGCTCCAACAATGGGCTTACGTCAACAAGAAAGGAAGTCATTTATAAGAATTGATAATGAGATATTAGGTTTGACCGGGATAGAGAGATATAATTATTGTCAACAAGCAACGGTAATGCACACCGGTTACAACTTATAATCACATTACCCTTGTTTCCCTTAATACCTCTTAACAAGATCCTGTTGCTTTCCATTGCTTTTCTTTACGTCCATGTTTGTAGCCGTGTTTTTCTCTTTTATCGTATGGATCTTTGAGGACGGCTGAAAAGATTAGGCAAAATATTAGGATGATTTTTTTTATTAGAGCGATATCATATGAGTTAACGAACTTTGGTCTTAGACAAGGATTTAATTGTAAACGTGATCGTAGTAAATTTATTTTGCTGAATTAAGCACTGGAATGGGATGCTGGTGTCATTTTAAAACTGGTACGTTTTAAGTTTTTTTATTTTCTGATCAACGCGCGATAAGTCACACTTTCCAGTAAAAATGATTCGAGAAGTTAAATCTAATGCACAAATGAGCAAGTGGAGTACCCAAGCCTGTCAATCTAACAGTGACAGTTATAACCCTGTGCACGCTCTTGTTTTACTTGCCTGGTTTTTCAGCTGACCTTGAATAAGATTTTTTTTTCTCAGTTAGATAGTCAAAATGAGAGAAAGAACAGGAAAAGCACTAGTAAATCGATTACGAGCTACAGGAATATTTGGAAAGTGATTGGTAATTATAAAAACACTCACCGAAATTACGTGGATTAGTGGTTATAAAAACACTCAGTGAAATAGGAAATATTACATACTTGTCAACTTAGAGGGAGGGCCGAGGTAGAGAAGAACGTCATGACTGACAACCAAATAAGTTTCCCGTCTGGCCCGACTTAATAACCGGTAGAAGGATTGTAGTCATTGACTGTATTCGGTGGATCATTTGGTTTCGTAGCTTCATCTGCAGATTTTGTCCACATGCCTGTCAGTCAGTCTATGTTATCCTGCGCACACAATATGGTGAAGAGAAATTGTTGAGACCCACTTAAGGCATTTTTATTTTACCAGTTATTATCCTATACTAAAATCTACCACGATATGACTGAGTAACTGACTGAGTAACGTGACTGAGTAAAAATACTAACGGAAAGCGAAGCAATAAAATCGAACGAATCAAGCTTTCACATTATTTTTTCTTTAGGCTTGACTTTCACAGCAACGATCTTTAATGTTGACCAGATTATGTTTTGGTCATAAAGAACACTTTTGTGATTTTTTAAAAGTTTTTTTCGTCTTCCGCGAATGGCTCACGCCTAACGCGATCGATACGAAGCTCGAGTGAGGCCAGTTTGACATGCGTCAAAGTTTGCACCTCTTTTCTCTTACCAGATTTTAACTCCTCATTTCCTGAGTTGAAAAATCAAAACATTTTAAATCCTCATGAGTTTATCATACCTCAAAAAAGAAAAAAAAATTATTTTTGCATATGTAGCAAATGTGTTTTGGTTTAAACGAGTGTTAATATATGAACATCGTTTTTGATCTGCGGATTAATAAATAAAGATGAGAGTAACCTTTGCTGTAATGAACACTGCTTAACGCCCAGAAGTGATTCACATGTAACTTCTCCCTTTTAACATCCATAAGCCATCAATCAAAAAGGTAATAAGAATACCCAGACATGTCAGGTAAAAGTTGTTTTTCCTGATCTAACACCAAATTCATGTAACTAAATTACAAGGAAATGTAAAAGCAGCTACCGGGCAGAATGAACAATCAGATCTTAGGAGTGAAAAAAAAAGCCTGAAAAAATATCTCATAGGTCATGGGTTCAACTCTCTTACAAACCATAATATTTTTTCAGACTTAATTTTCAATACCGCTTAAGTAGTTTGTGTTCAAACTTAACTGATTCGAATCAATAAAATGTATTAATGTAATGCCTAAATCCGAAAAAAGCGCACAATGTCCCTCCAAGATCGCTATTGCGTCGAAGAAATCTCTCCTTAATGTGCTAGAATTTGAAAAGTCACCTGAAAGACGCGTTTATAAAATGGTTCAACTTGGCCTGCAATGCATGCCGATGCTATGTCCTCCTTTGTGGTGTTCATAGCAGCGATGATCACCCTCATTTTCGTGTAGGGTTTAACCAGGTAGAGTTACTACCGATAATTTAAACTTAACCCTTTAACTCCCATGAGTGACCACAACAGAATTTCTCCTTACAATATCAGTACAATATCAAGCAGACAAGTGATGAGAATAAATAAAAAATATAAATTGGGGGATTATAAGTTGATCCAATATCAAATTCTCTAAACTAACATAACAAGAACTGTGTAGCAGACAGTAAGGAGAATTGCTGATGAGATCTTGGCAATTAAAGGGTTAACAAAGTGTTGAAAATATGTTGGACGGCATGTTATTGACATAAATTTCTAAAGAATTGGTTTCCTATATATGTATAAGTCCTGACCCATAGTCGTACCAAACCCCCCCTTCCCATCGACATTCCCATCAGCGTCCTTTAAAGATTAGACTCTGCGATTTTTATGAAGTCACTATTTAAAGTTCTTCATCAGTGCATGGCAAACCCCAGAAGCAATTCCAGAACCATCCATCAATTTACGGAACACAGTGTTTCAATCATCAATGCAAATTCAACTGTTGTTTAGTGCGGGCTTTAACAAAATAGAATCTATAATTTCATGGACAATTACATGAGATCGCCTCGTACTTTATTGTTTTCCTCAAGAACAGCTTAAGGAATGTGTGACATATACGAATAATTGAGGGGAGTATTTCAAGTGACGTAACAAGAAGTCTTTTGGTGCACTGATCTGATATTTGATCCGCTATTTGATTTGCTATCATCTTCATTGGCTGCGTTGCTGATTAAAGGTTATTCACGCGGTCTCGCGGAAACTGCGGAATGTGTTGTCGTGATACATATCAGACGGATAGTTCACGTTGGTGAGATCAGTTCGTATCTCTGTTTGAAAGAACGTTTTAGAGGAAAGTTGGGAGAATAAGGAAGGCAAAGAATATCTACCTTAAAGAAGAATCAGCTGAAACCTACGATTCAGACCAGCTCACTTGTTTATCACGGATCAGCTTCAAATGTAGGTATCTTAATAAATTGTAACTCGGACATTCAGAGCGGTATGCTTGTCATCATAATGCGGGTTTTGTTCTGGTGTTTGCAAAGAAATCAGCTACGTTGCCCTTACTTGGGATTAGCTGTCTTTCGAAAATGTGTTTTGTGGAAAGATGAACACCCTCGAGTGCTAGTGGTTGTGACAGAGTGGTCAGTTACTTACTGCTGCAATATCAACCCACGGACCTTTACGTTTTACATGTACCGTCGACCAAGTCAAGTAATACCTTTAGCTTCTTTGTAGCCTTACGTCGGTTTTAATCTTTTAGTTTTATTCTTTAGTCGCGTTTTAACCAATCTATCGCTTCTAGTGCTCAGCGATGGCAGAACTAGTCTTTATTCGCACATATGACAGAGTGACGAGACTTACAAGGAGCCTTCTGTTCCGCATTCCCAATGGCTCCAAATTAAGAGACATAAACAAATACAGCTTTTACATGACGGCAGAGAACGAACGATCGCTCCTTATGGACTAGTGTTTATTTTGTAAATAATTCACTCTTCGTCAACCAACAATCAATCTCCTTGGGTTTTCATGGTGTGGCATTTGTCAGACCGATTGTATTCGTTGCGAATGCCAGCTTAGATTTGGTATTGTTTACAGTAGATTTAGCTTGGATTCCAACTGATTCTGCCACGTTATTAGTACTTTTAATTTGGTTTTGTGGGGATAATTTGTTTGAAATCATTCTCACTGAAAAACTAATTATGCAGAATTGAGACAGGGTTTGACGTTAAAAGCACCGAAGGGTATTCATGAAAGCATGAAGCGAGATATAATTCGTTGCGCAGTTATCGCTAGCTCGTATTGCACGTTACTATTTATCTTTTTAGTGGAAGTTGTCGTTTAGAAACTTTCCTCTAGAAAAAAGAATAGGAAAAATCTTGAACAAACTTGATCTTGCTTTGTAAGTGATGAAGGCGTAAAGTGTCTTTTCTGATCTATATGGGGCATGTTAGCGTCTCGGATCCTTCAATTATTGAAAATCAACCTCATGAATTAAGCATTGTTTATACTACTGCTCGGATAATTTGGCAATGATATATCAGTGAAAACCCTTGTACAGTTAAACCTGGTCGAGTCTGGGTCATGTATATTTCTATACATTCTTTGAGCATCTTATCATTTAAAAGTTTTAAAATTTCTGCACAGGGTTTGTTTGTTAGTTTGTTCGTTTCTGTCAATAAAACTGTAACTTGATTTCAGCATTGGTGAACAGGCCGTGACGCTAAGAGACTAGAGTCTCTTCTTAATGAAAAATTTTCAGCTTCTGCTATAATCAAGTTTAGAATATAGGTATTTTCTGAAATTAGAAACAGCAATTATTATGTAACGGTCCCGTTTTGCATGCAGGTAATTGATTTGTATAGCTTAAAAATATATTGGCTTCGGTGACCTACATCTATTGTGCAGTTTCCTCCGGGCAGAGAGATATTTCCGTCACAACTGGCTGGGGTATAAATAGTGCGTGGAAAAGTCTAAAAGGGTAAATTAAATTCATATAAAGCCTTAGCTAACCAAACCCAAACAAAGGTAAATTTCTTTTCTTGAATTTATGAAGGCTTTTGATTTTTAACCGAGCTTCAAGGGGTATGGTAAAATAAAATCTAGCAGGAGGTTATTTTCTCTTCATCCTAATGAACAGTTGAGACCCTCATCGAAAGTCTTTTCCAAAATATCCTTCAAATCCCTCTTTGATCAAATGATTTCTCAATAGGTAAGAGTATCGCCTTCTGCAAGAAGTTTGGCCATAATTCGTTTTGTTTGCCGCTTTTCATGTGTTTATTTACAAAAGGCTGTCTATTAATGGTAAAAGTTGAAAAGCATGTATTTCACGGCAGCCCTAAGCTCTTTATTGTTCCTTTGCAATTGCATATTTTTGTTTTCTTGGCTGTCCTTTCCCTTTCCGTTCTTTCACTTTCCCCGATGAACCAACGAATTGAAAAACGCAATGTGAAGGTATTTTCTGGTGATCTGTTAAATAAATAATGCATGACAACCTCCCTTATTTCATAGACAATGACTACAGTCCAGTCTAACACAAATGTTACTTGTTTTAATGTGATCATCCTTCGTTTCAAACAGTTGTTTAATCATAATGAGAACCAAATTCTATAAAGATACAAACGACTGTTTATCGTACATTTCTAATGACACATTTCATGATTATTTCTCATTCAATTGTCTAGTTGAAAAGGAAACGAGAACCATGCCAACTGGTAGGGCAAGTGATACAACTCATGACAAACCACTGAGCGATGAGTGTAGAAAGATTCTGAACAGAGTAAAATATTGCCTTGTAAAAGATATGGATGCAGAAGAAGTTTTACTAAAAATGGCAGCTGAGAACGTCTTTACCACGACTGAAGAAGACAGAATAAAAGCGAAGCCAACACGATCGGAAAAAAATGGGCAATTGCTAGAAATTTTACCAACAAAGGGTACAAAAGCCTATGAAATCTTCAAGAAAGTACTCCAGGAAGTTCATCAGCACCTTGCAAACATAATTTTGGAACGTGGTAAGTGTTTTGACGATCACGAAAATCAATTGGTATTAAAAGAAAGCTGCATCCTTACATGTCATTGTAATTTTGGAACGATGCCGCACAATTCACCGAGATGGAAATGTCAAACCGGTTTCTAAAAGCGAGTACCTTACACCTGTAAAGTCTTAATTATTTTTTAATGTAAGGAATTTACCCTGCGATTGCTTCATATTGCAGTGAACTCAGTGTGATCATAAATTTATTACGCGAACCGTTTTTTGTAAACTTTTAACTTTTGTAATGTTTGAACTTCAATGCGTTCCTTTCTTTCATCTCAGAAAACACGGAACTGAGAAGTAATGAAAACTCAGGGCAAGCTCACAGGGCAAGACAGGAAACTGACTCAAGTAAGTTCTTAGAGTTACTTTATTATTTATCTAAAGAGGAGGGGGCTGACTTTCTTGGCGAGCCAACTTTGCTGGATCGAACAATTCCCACAAACGATGCTGTTCTTAACAAGGTTGATAGGTGATATCGTGGTAAAGGGATGGCAACTGCTTAAAGATTCTGTTGTCTGTTCAAAAGATAGTGCAGGAGCTTGCTGGCGGCACCATGGAATGAAACTTCATAAAAGTATTTGAACCTTTATTCTTCGGCGTTTACATGAACTGACGAGTAACAGACATTGCAGATCGCTTATGTAATAAGCTTTGTCTTTATAATTCGCAGTTGAAAACGAACTTAGAAAGGAAGTCGTTACTTTTCAACGATGCTTGTCAATACTGGAAGAAGCGGGAAACTGTTGGAAGGAACTTGGAGCAGAACTTCAAATATCAGAAAGCAAACTTCGCAATATAGAAACAGATCATCAACGCGCTAGAGATAAAGCATCTGCCGTACTTGAAAAATGGAGGGATATCAAAGGGCGTGACGCGACTGTAGGATGCCTTTTGGACGCCTTTGAAAGAAGTGGCCAAAAAAGGATTGCAGATAATTTGTTAGGTATGAAAATCTATTTTTATCGTCCTAGAAAGCGGCATGTTATGATAGACCTAGTAAATACAATATGTAAACAATACCCTTCATTTCGGTGCGGAAATTACCTGTTGCTGGCATAGCTAGTATGTCACCGAGGTTCGGTTGTAGTGTAATAGTGGTGCAAAAGTTTATTTGATTTTTTTCCTTCTCAGAGTTATGGCGAGCCGAACTGTAGGACAGTCCCTGGCCGTGAGAAAGTAAACAACCGAGTGAATTACTCAAAGAATTTGAGGAAAGCAATGCTACTTCAATTAAAAAAAAACTGCGGGAAGGCAAAGTCATATGATGGATATAATTATAGTTAGTTGAATGAATTGACAATACCCTAGATTTAATGGGCTTGAAAACATTTGCATAGGCTTCCACTAGCTTGAGAGGCAGGGAGCATTTTAAATATGTCAACCAATTAATTCTGCTTTAATGTGATATAGACAAGTTGGAGGGAAAAAATATCAGCTTTCTTCACTAAATATCGAAAAGTTAGACAACTAATAAATTTCTCTATTATGATGTACAGGCATACTTATGCGTTTTTTAGTTAGCTGAATTTAAAAAATTTACGCCGACATTTGCTTTTATTTTCAAACTCTTTCCTCAGTCGTGTAATGTGATTTTCCGGCCGAGGGTAGTCCTGAAAAGGTCTGTTAACGGTTAAAGTGACTGAAGTTTGGACAGTTCCCATTCGAAGCTGTGAGTACCTAAAATGTCAACATTTTTTGTCAAAACTGCCTATTGGATTTCTAAGCTTCTTAATAGTGCCACTGAGTACGGAAAAAAGTTTGACGCAAGAGTAACGCTGGGAACATGCAGTATGAGATATATTATAATATCAGTTATAATTATCGTAAATCTGAATGTCTCTGGCTAAGTAAACGAACGTCATCGACACTGGAACTTTTGAATCTTGAGAGTTTCCATTCAATTTCGCTTGGAGAGAGTACGACAAACGAACATCTTTTCAAAGGCGGATTTATTGTAAATCTGAATGTTCGAGACCAGAATGTTCGACCACTGTTAGTTATTATTAGGCTACATCGAAAGGTTACACAGTCAAGAAAAGATCAAAGCCATCAAACTTTGGACAAACCTACGTCACTACAGGTGTCTACATATATATCATTTGTCATAGAAGACGTTTCAGCCTGCCTTGTACTCTGTGTTCCAATACTGTAAAACAAGGTTCAAAATCGCGAGTGCCATGGCTACTTAAAAAGGCACAGTTTTTAAGACGTTTCTTTGCCTCCAAGATATTCCTACTTCTAAATTATGTCCAGCTGAGTTTAAAAGAGTATGATTAGAATGTTAGGCACATTTTGTTTAATAACGTGCTGATTGAAACGAAAACTATCGAAAAGACCACAAAGTAGTCGCCTGCTGGCGAAATTCTTGTCACAAAAAGTCCAAAATTCTCAATCGCCTCGGCGAACAGCTTGTGGCAATTTCAAACCTTATCTCGTATACCACGTCCTTTCCAACCGAGCTTTCGGTTCCTATTTTATTTGCTATTGGCAGCCGACGTTTATGAGAAATCTTGCCTAACCTTTCTGACTTTTTCAGTTATTTCTCTCAGCCCCTCTACATTTCCATTCCCCTCTATGCGCTCTAAAATCTTTTGTTCAATGACCCCTTTTATTGCAGCTACCTCCTGCAACAGGCTTTTCATAATTTCAAGTGGCTCGTCCCTCTTCGTGTTCTCAATTGGCTCGTCCCTCTTCGTGTTCTCAATTGGCTCGTCCCTCTTCGTGTTCTCAATTGGCTCGTCCCTTTTCGTGTTCTCAGTTGGCTCGTTCCTATTCGTGTTCTGCTGCTTCCTGGGAAGTTCATCTACATTGTTTATAAAAGTAATATATAAGAAATACAAATAAACTTTC
Source organism: Pocillopora grandis (assembly GCA_964027065.1). Taxonomy (NCBI): domain Eukaryota; kingdom Metazoa; phylum Cnidaria; class Anthozoa; order Scleractinia; family Pocilloporidae; genus Pocillopora; species Pocillopora grandis. The sequence goes on from OZ034738.1 coordinate 4,960,801, forward strand.
CTTACTCGATTTTAACTTACTGATAAACCTAGATTAGATTAAGCGTTTTAACACGATTTAATAAAAAACGTCCCTAGAGTGATCAAAAATAGAGAAAGATACAATAGGCTTGAAAACCCTTAACTCAACAGAATCCTTATTTTGTCTCTGACATACTCTAATGTGAGTTAACCAGCACAGTATACTCTTAAACCCAATCTACGAGCGGTTTTAGACCATCAAATGATATAAAAAATTGCAACTCTTTAAATTGACCATATACGACCCATATGCCGAGATTTTAACTGAAAAAAAAAACTAGGCAGATCGGGTAGAACATCAATCGGCGATTTATAGTACAGCCTAACCCTAACCCTATGAAGAATCAGCATGTCAATAGTCTATGGAAGACTCGTAATGACTGCATGGTTTTAACCCTTTATACTCTATCATCATTATGCATTTTCTCTATACTGTTCTCTATATATTTCCTTAGGTGCTAATAAGGAGAAGTTGTTTAACAATCAGGAGCTTCTTTAGTTGGTGATCATTTCCTTTATTCTCGTGACCTTAATGTGTAATTCAGGGGTGATATTGTAAGGAGAAATTGGACGCTGGTCACTCTCAGGATTAAAGGGTTAAGGACACTCAGAGCTGAAACTCACCTACTCTAGATTTGAGTCTCGTCACGACTTGATTCATCTCTCTAACTGTTCTGATAATTTCATGTAACTCATCCAATTGCTTTTGTTGACTTCCTGTTTCATCTCCACTTTCCTTTTGTTTTATGTCTCGTGTTCTCGATGCAGTACTGGGCATCGTCTCAGGGGAACGTCCTCTCTCACTGGCTTGGCTTTGCGCGGTCTCGCCCTCTTTGTCGCATAATACCCAGAAAAAAAGCCAAATATAACGCTAGTAATTACCACTTTATAGTAAAAATAATGCATCATCAAGAAAGATCACCTATCGTTAGCAAAAAAAGCTGTGCGCTTGAGAATCAACATATTTCAGTATTATTTATCTCTACGGGACAATAAGAGCTCATATTTTAGTGAAGGTTTCTCAAGATTACCCATGGAGTGGCGGGGTCTTGACTGCTCTCTGTTTTCGACTCAGCCGTTAATGAAAACCATGTTGTACAATATTTTTTTGCGTGTATGTTCAAAATTTAATATAGACAAGACTGAAAAATTTAAGTCCGCTCTGAAGCTCTGGTGGATAGATATCAATTTTCCAGCTTGATAAAATGATTTAAATGTATAGATGCGCAGAATTAGTTGCTCACTGGGATTCTCGGTTAAGCTGTGGTTAATATTTCAACCAACAACAAACTGGCATAGACACATGCCTGATCCGGTTTGTAAATCCCAAAAAGAAAAACTGCAGTAGGATTTCAGGCTTTAAAACGATCACAACAAAAACTTCCACAAGCCTGATACTGAGCCTCTGAAAGGATGGTCACCAAAGACATGGTAATGAACATGAGATGAAGTGTACCTCAAACAAATCAGAAAAGGTCATCCCAATACTTCTCTATGTTCTAGAAAACTAAAAGAGGATTTGAAAATTGGCTGTTTGGGGTTGCCTTACAACTGGAAACTTTCGATGAGCTCAGCCAATATGATATGAAAAGCGCGAGATACATAAGATAGTGCATGCATCATTATTTATACACTCGCTAATTCTTCACAGACCGCTAAGTTATTAAGGAGAATCTGTGTAAATATTGATCGTACCTTCCTCCGTACTTCTATTCGTTTCATGATGTTTGCTTTCTCCTCGTTTTTCTTCTCGTACAATTTCTATTCAAGAAACGAGGAAATTCAATGATCAGAAAAATTTAGATCGTATGAATGAATAATACAAATGCAGATTTCAGGTTGTAAAAGCAACTAAAAACACTGAGACCACGTTTAACTGTACCACAGAAAATTTCAAGAACTCATTGGGAGAATTCTGTGGACTTCAAGCGAAATGGACGATTTCCATAAAAAGTACAGATTTAAGTACCTAGCAATTTTTCTGCGATCCTTTTCATGCCCATCGCAGTAAGGACAGACTCAAGACGTCCCACAGTTGCCTTGCGCCCTTCCTTATCCCTCCATGACTGGAGAAGAGCAAATCCCTTATCGCGAGCTTTATGGTAATCATTGCCTATGTTGCGAATTTCGCTCTCAGGAACTTCAAGAAATGGTCCAAGGTCTGACCAGCAGTTTCCTATGTCTTCTTTAAAAAGCGTTGCTAACCTTTGAGTAACAACTGACTTTCTCAACTCTCCGATTTGGGCTGATAATAATAATAAGAAAACAGAACCAGGTTATAACTACAAAAGGAAAAACATTTTTAACAAATACCGGGGAAAGATTCAAGTACAGTTATAATCAACTTTGACATCAGGACTTCAGAGAGAAGAGCAATGGTTTGCTATTTTAAAGTAAATTAATGTCTTATACCCTGCAACAACCATGCCCAGTTTGCTCGAGAACTTTACAATGCAGAATGCAAAATGAGCAATCAAACCATCTTGGGAGAAAATCATAAGCAGGATGATAATGAATAAACTTATTCAGTAGTTGACAGACTACTGCGATGATTTAAACTAATTAGAATCCTTTTTAAGGTGAGGGCTGGAAAAAAAAGGAAAATTTAATGAGAAGTCCAGAGGAGAATTTATACAATTAAAAATAGGGGCATAGATAGTCAGACTGCACCGGATGAAGTCGCTCGTTATTTAAAGGTCTCTTGGCGATGAGGGCTTTCTCTTACTCTTAATTATACATGAGGAAAACGAGATTTCTAACGGGCATTTTAAACCAAACAATAGTACTTACTCTCGCCAAGTTGTCAAAGAATAAAGAGAAGGAGTAACTAACACATCCACCTTACCTTGCCATGTGTGATTTTATCCGAAAAGGTCTACCCAGAATTACCACATGAAAATTCTATAAAGGTATCACAACCTCTCTTCCAGCATTCTTCCTTTCACGTTCCTTACTACTATTTTAACATTCATACAGCTCTCACCCGAGTCATCCACAGGCGACTCCACAGAAGTTGAAGCTTCACCAAGCAGAGGTTTATCCTCTAACTGAGGCATCTCCCTGGAAATTACTGGAGTGTGGTCCTGTTACGAGGAAAAGAAATCCATACATCATAAAAGCATAGTATTTTAGAAATGAATGTAATAAAAATAAGGCAACATGGTTGACTTATTGCAAAACTCTATCAACAGTTCGAAAAAAAGTCCTGAAAGTTAAAGCTACAAGAGCACTTTCATCGTGGAAAATGGCCCCTTTACACGGAAAACTGAATTTAAAGAGTGTAGCCGACATTTTCTTAGGTAAATTTCCCGTGAAGGTAAATTCGCATGGATACGTCAACAATTTGGGATCAAACGAAGCGCCCATCCAACGCCTTTATGAGGGTTACATTTGTCATCTCCAAGATTCTAATATCTGAGCTTAAAAATCTTTCTTGACCTCCGGGCGAATTTTGTTCGCCCGTTTAGTGAAAATTCATTTGATAGAAAATACGCCTTACTGATAAAAGGTGCTTTACTTTTATAGGACAAAGAGGGTAAGTTTCTGAAGAAACTGTGGTGATGCGTCGGTGGGAGAGTATAAAAGGGTAATTTAGTGCTATCAACTGAGTTAATAACGTAAATTGGCCACTGTAAAGAGTTTCAAAGCTGACGTTTCGAGCGTTAACCATTCGTCAGAGCGATTAACGAGGGGCTAACGCTCGAAACGTTAGCTTTTAAACTCTTCAGGGTGGCCAATTTACGTTATCAACTCAGTTGATAAAACTAAATTATCATTTTATAGGATAGTACTTTTTTTACATGGCCATCGTCGGAAACATTCGTAAGAACCCTTAAAGCTCTTTTTAAGTTTTTCATTTGATGTGTTACAATATCCAAGGTGCTGTATTCGATTTCTCTTTCACTTTCTTTCTTGACATACTGTGAAAATCCTTCTTATTATTATTCCCCCATCGCTTTGGGTCGAAAGCCGCTAGGATCTACAAAACGATCAAAACTACTCGTGGTACTCTCAAGATTTTTCTTGCCAAATCAATTAAAAAAGAATTAATGCCTCGAAGCATTTTCGGTGCAGGAACTTTAGATGGAGAGAAGAAACTATGAAAATTATATGTAACTGAAAAGAAAGATACTGTTTAATTAAGGGTATCGGTGCTATAATATGGGCGTAGCATCTTGTCCCAGAAATCATTTGTTCTTCCGTAAGGTCCTTGTCATACCTTAAGCGGCTCCACTGGATGAAGCCGCAGAGAGCAAAGTCTCTCTCGTCCTTCCTTGTCTTTTTTGTTTTTGAATAATTCTATAGTCGGTGCATCGAAACGAACCGAAAAACAAGATTTAAAATCGAAGTCTCCTGTAAACCTGTGAGAGAAAAGAGCAACATTGAACTCACGACACACATTTTTCAAATGGCACTAATAGTGTTACATATTCAAGTAGGCATGTGACACCATTTTTTGACGAACTGCAGAGGTTTCCCGATGAAGACGTTTTCAATTAGAAGCCAAAGAAGATGCGAATATTTTCTTTATAGTTAGCAAATGTAGACCATAATGCTTTACGCTAAAACACAATTCCGCCGGAAAATTTTGAAATTGCGTATATCGTCGTCATTCACGAGAGATTACAACTTTATCATGATGATCAGGCAACTCACTGCGATTATTCAGTGAGGCAGATTTCCCGGATACCTTACAGCTGCAAAGAGCTTTTTATAGTTCGTCTAAACATACGGGCCCTGCTGTAAAAAATGCTTCGCGTTGGATTTTCATTTAGCCACGGCCTTAAGGCCCATGTGAAAATTTTGTCATGTGGCGGACGAAAGTTACATTGTTCTTAACTAAATAAAAATCCCTTCAAATTCAGCCTATAGGCCCGTTTAATAATGCAATAATTCACCAACGCTTAGACTGTCCACAGTCTAAGGGCCTGTTTACATGGAGGTGGGGGACCCCAGGTAGGTGAGGTAACCCGCTTAGGCGGGTTGCCCGGTCTGCTAGGTAGGGTAACCCTGTCAGCCGGGGTGACAATTTGCCATGTAAACGTGTCAAGGTGGGGTAACCCGCCTAGCCGGGGTCGCTTTCATGGCAAAAAGCTCAAAAGCGAAACATATATGTTTTAAAACTTTGTACATTTCCTAGCCGTGTCATGGCAGAAGTCACCAGAAACTGCAACGGACACGCAAGGAGTGTAAAATGTTCACATTTCGGAATATTTAGCGTTGTAAATCGACCATATTTGGTTTCCCAAACTATCCCGTATAGCGTATTAATTCAACGGTTCCTTGCGAAACCAAACACCGCGTAACACAACGCATGACGCTTTCATGAAAAAATACAGAAGTGTCCGAGAATTAATCTTTCGTGTTTTTCGAGATGTGAGTTTGGGACGCCTCTGCTCAAACTCCTTAATTGCAAGCGCAACAACAGCCTCAAGAAACCTCACCCCAGCACCCCGGGGTTGTAAGATTGCATGTAAACGCGTTTTATTTTTCGACCACGGCTAGGCGGGTTACCCCACCTACCTGGGGTTCCCCACCTCCATGTAAACAGGCCCTTAGAAAAAAAATTAATAATTCTTCAGAAAAGCATTCCACTGTGAATTCAGTGGTAATAATCAACATATTCTCAATGTGATCTGAATCGAAGTTGGATCAGTGATCAAAAAGCATTTAAATTCAAAAATTGATCTCTTTCTGAGACTTACACAACGGGGGTGTAATTTATATCAATTCCTTCATCAACTGGAGTGAGTCCATTTGACAGAGAAAAGAGTGCCTGGTCCCCTTTGGCGAGTTGTCTTTCTGACTTGGCTTCGCCATAGAGGATAACGCCATGCTCTGAAGATATCTCTTTTGTCAACTCGGTTTTCATGTGGAGTGGAAAACAGTGAAGAGTTAGTAATCCTCGCTTTGGATCTTGTCTTGGTTCCTTTTCATTCTCAGGACACCAGAAAGCGAAAAATCCTACATGTTGCGGACAGGAAGAATCCACGATAAAAAGCTCTTCAGGTTTCAGATGTTTTGTAGAGGAATTAAGCATCACACCGCATCTAGCAATAATATAAAGGCACGAGGAATTTGATACTAGAAGACATTTTGAAAACTTAGGAGATGATATGGAGGTAGCTGACTCAATTTTTTGTGTATCTGAATATGAAAAAGTTGCAAGTTAGAAGAATGCATGTGCATGCCATGGCAACGTATTTTCATTTCATTTTTTGATACTCCTGCAATATATGTAGTTCTCAGTTCGCAGATAACTCATATATGAAGGAAAAAAACAAGATTGCAAACTTACTCCAAAAAGCGATTGATTTGAAATGTATCAGCCCCATCGACCTCGAATGTCACAGTCCCTTCTTCCAGTTTTGGTGGCACTTTCAACCTCTTTGTCCAATCGACCCATTTCCGTGACGTGTCTTTACCGCCACGGAAAAACACTCTCACGTGCCTTGATGACATTTCCGATACCTTAATCTGGTGTTCTTGCGAGTCGATGGGTACACTTATTAAGATGGGACAGGTCAAACTAACTTGCGAAGGATCCCTTGACTCAACTTTCGGTGTGAAAGCAATGTGAACGACAGGACCAACAAGAACCCTCTTTCCTTCGAAACCATCACTTGAAAGCTCTTGCACCTACGGGAAATCAAAATAGATTCAATGCACAAATCTCAAAAAGTAGTATATTACGGAAAAATCAAATAGTTGAACTATTGCAATATCTCATATCGGAAATCCCCTGGATCTGACACCGCCCTCGTCAACTAAACGGAGCAGTGGAAATAAGAGTTAAAGAATCACAATACTATCGGCCTTATATCGATGGACCTCCCAAAGACGTTTGACACTCTGCCAAATGACTAAATGGTGGAAAAGTTCAGGTCTTACGGCGCTGACGATAACAACTCCGAGCTCATCGAGGGTTACCTCACAAATTGAACGAGCTAGATTAAGAGATCAGTTCTCAAAGTGGAAAGGAATTTCATTACGATCTCCACAAGGAAGCATCCTGGGTCCTTTGATATACAACATATTCATGAACGATCTCGTCCATGTCATCAAACACAGCAGTTTGTCTGCCTATGCAGACAACACCCGGATAATATATGCCGACAAAGCGTCCGCGAAAATTGAAGAAACCATCAACAATGACCCCGCTCGTCTAGACATATGGCTCGAGGAAAATGGTAAGAGAAGAAGCCCAGCATAGTACCAAGAAATCGGCATGGGAAAGGCGTAAATTACGCCTCAGTTTCATTGTGAAAACACAGAAATCCTCATAACCGAAGATTTTGAGATGCCTGGAGTAACGATAGATGACAAACTAAATTTGAAAAGCATGTAGGCAAGGTTTGCAGCGAAGTCTCTGAGCAAATTGTTGTGCTCAAGCGTATAAAAAGGATGCTCCATTTTGAAACAAGAAAGAACATCTATTTTGCATCCGTCCTTCCCAATTTCAACTATTGCTTTGGAATCTGGCGCTTCTGCAGTAAAAGTGCTAGAGCAAAACTGGAAAAAAAAGTAAACGAACGTGCACTGCGATTTTTTTAAATGAAAAACAAACGCACTACCAGGAACTACTCAATAAGATAGGCTTATTGTCATTGAATAATCTAAGACTCGCAGAAATTGTTTGTATGGTTTTTAGAGCTGTTAGTTATGATCATACTCCTAAAAGCACAAAAAACTTACTTGATTTTAGAAACACTAAATACGATCTGAGGGAACCGACATTCGAAAAACTGCCTAAGGTCAACACCACAACCTACGGTCTAAAATCGTGGCGTTACCGAACGCCATAGCTGTGGAATCTGCCACTAGAGTCACATAGAACTGTTAGAACTACTAAGACCTTCAAAGACGGTATAAAGAACATTGAGTTTTTGGGCCTTTTGCATAACATTTTAGTATATATGACTATCGTTTTTACCTCTTTGCATAAAGTGGAATTGCTATAGATTGCATTTTATTGTCCTGACTCAAACCTTTTTAAAATGTTAAAATTTTTATTCATCTGTCATATTATTTGTTTTTTTAACTTAACTTTAATTCTAATTTATGTGGAAGACCTGTAAATTAGCTGGTCTATCATTTCATCATGTCAAGTTACACCTGAATAATGACTGAAAAAGCAGACGAAATAATTGATCTATTTTCAGGATTCTTTTGTCTGAAGGGATGTAAGTTCAAGATGATTCTAAGATGCACAGCTCATCTAATTAAGATTTTACATCTTTTTTTTTGGGGGGGGGGAGAGAGAAGTAAACAAATATACACTGCGAGGGTACCCTTGCAGGGAGCCTTAAGTATCATTATTCTTGTCCTTATAGTGATTGCTATTGCGGGGGTTTCAATAAAAGCCAATTACAGGCGGTCTACCGCCACCTGTAGGACCTCTTACTGCCATTACTACCTGTTTCAACATTACTGCCGGATCTTCTTACATTCGACTGATCGAACATAACGCTAACAATTACAGCTTTTTAAAGCTTAAGAGTAAATGTCAGTAAAAATCAAGGAAAATTCAAAAAACGTGGCCACGGTCAAAAAATCGATTGCGCTCATACTTTGTCAGTTTGAAGGCCTAGGTAAGTAACTGAAGGATATGAGGTTAGTTTTTTGAAATATTCCATATAACGGCAGAAAACCACGAAAAACGGTCACCCTACCGGAAGCTGGGATTTCACCTAGCGGAAACTCGAAATTTTACACTTTTCAGCTTCTCGCTACACAGACGTTTACATAGCTGTGAATCTTTCTTAAGTATAATTGAATACATTGATTCTTCCTTAGTCAAACCATGGGAATTATTTTTATCTCTGCTTATTTGTGAGCGAACTGAGACCCGATTAAGAAGACACACTTTTCTCATTTACGCGAAGGTGTAAAATAATCCAAACTCAGCGACGAAAAAAGCTGACCGGTAGTTCTTCAAATCCTCTGATATTATAATCTAAGACAGTTCAGTCATTGATTTTTAGGTCTAGGGTTTTAAATCTTTAGGATCTAGTAGCACTTTTGCATGAATGCCGATCAAAATTCGATAAAATTCCAATTGAGCGCCTTTGAAATCTACAACTCTACGTAACAAAGCACTATTGAATAAATTAACTCCTCGGCCAAAGTTTGTACATAAAACATAAGGGTTTTGCTTTTTAGCGGTTTGAAGCGTTTTAAAAATATATATTAATGTTAAATATTGTCTACACAGGTAAAACAAACTATGAAACACCAAAATTACCACGAGCTGAAATTAAATCTCACAGGCTCGCTCCCTAATCTGCGTCACGCACGAGCGACTTCGCTACAATTAGTACAGTAACAAACAGATATTTACATCCGTTGATTTTAAATAAGTCGTATTTTAAAATATCTTACTCAAAGATGTGCCAGGTTTCCCAGTTAATTTGCTGAAAAAAAAAGAAAACCTTAATAGTAATTCTAGCTCAATTAGAATTGATTTTATTTAGTATGAGAAGTTTTGTGCCGTCGAAAACCAATCGGAAGTAACTGTTTCCACGAAAAGCAAATATTGCATCGTTCTCTAAATAAACAAATCTACTTAACCATATAACCAGAGTATGTTGTTGGCGAAGTTAATAGACATACATAACAACGACGTCTTGCTCGTTCTTGAATATTGTCGGTGGGATTTGCGGCGCAGACGAACGCACTTGCTAAGTAAATTCCAATGGCTAATTTCTACCCTTACTCAGCTTTCGTCACACTGCTCACGCTGTGTAACAAGGATATAAAACATCGCACGAAGTCCTAAAAAACTCTCCGGACTTGAACCAGAATTGATTTTAGCAAGATTGCGTGTTTTTAAAAGCCAACGAGTTTATTGGAGATGACTACCCGTACCGTCTCATCGTGTCACTTAGGCATAACCTGACACGATGTCGATAGTTTCGACTCCTGATGGCCGAGAGCACTCGGATTTCTTTTTTTCCGAGTACGTCTGTGTCACTTACTGAATAATACATCATTCTCATTTATTCACCAGGCTTAAAAATATTCCATCACATTTATTCCATTGCGCGTATGCCACACATGACATTCCAATCCTAGCAGTATGCAGGATGTTTGTCCCATGAAGCACTCGGATTTTTTTTCCGATTATGCCTGTGTCAATTACTAAGTAATACATCATGTTCAAAAGTATTAATTTTTGCACCATACAGGGAGTTGTTTCGGGTCACTCAGCAAGAGCTGTGAAAAGTAGCCGCACTGGAATAGGAATATATTTTTTCCAATCCATGAAGATATTTGACCTTTCAAAATAGCTCGTCCCTATGGGCTCAGGTAAATAACAACTAAAAAATGTACTACCAAGCAGGAACTGTCTCCAATGAGTTTTGTATCCTCTTCATTCTGTTGTCCAATGCGACTATTAAAAACACTATGAGTTATACGACTTGCATGTTTTATTGATTGCGCTTGTCAAACAACACTACAGTCTGTCATTGATAGAGAAAATAAAGTTTAATTTTGACAATATTCGATGAAAATACTAAGAATTTTCCAAAGAGGGCACCGAAGAATAAATAATGTGCACTGTCATTTTTACGACATTTAAAAAGGAGGGAAGGGGGTGGGGGAAAGGATTTAACAACCATACTACTCTCTCTCCCCAACCACCCACAAAGTGCACAGTTTGCACAGTATACTAGTGGAAACGTCACATCAACATTTATATGTTTACGTTTAATAGCACAATTACGGTCGTTGCATCACTCCAATATGGCCATTTCCCCACAAAACTATATTTAAGTAGATCTTTGATCAATCTTGTACGTCAAGCTTTGTTACTTTGAATTTTTCTTGGCTTCTTGCGGAGACAATTTCAAACTTTTTAGCCCTAAAACTTTGAATGGATATACAACTGTAATTAGCTTACATTACGTGACTGGTTGGCTGGTTTAATTCGGTGGCAGCCTTGAGGTGGTCGCCATACCATTAGTGTATCTACCTCTTCACTGAACACACTTTTAAAAAAAGATAACGATCAAATGAAACGATTTTTTGGAAAGAAAATAAATGATGTTATCTTGTATACAATTATGCGCAAGGCATAATTAGTCAACAGAAAACAGTTTATTTATCTGCTTATGAGGTACAGCCGCACTCGCCTACAAGCTTTGAAAGACGACTAATAAACGGATTCTTTCGTCTTTGTGTTATATCAGAGACGTCCACACTAAGTTCATCGCAAATACTGCGCAGCATGTCCACACTCAGTGACATCAGCTTTTTCTTGCCCATGCGCATGAGTTCACAGATGTTGTAACCTGACGACGATACAATGGGGTGCTGAAGGGAAACCTCTCTCATCACTTGCGCACAGATTTCAGATTGGATTACCTGTTCTTGTGATGCTCTGTCATCTTCTCTAGTGGTCTCTTCGTCCGACTCTTCCCGGTTCACTGTACTGGGAGGAAGCCTTTTCTTTGCTGCCAGTCGTGAGAAGAATCCAGTGATTAGCTGTCCTGTTAGAACTTCTTCTGGTAGAAATCGACGAGCTCCTAACTCGTCCCTTGAAGATCTCATCATTTTTGAGACTTCATTCGGATCTGCTTTCCTTCCACTCTGCTCGCCATTTTTAAATTGTTGTTTCAAAATTTCATTCTGTTTTTGCGTAAAACGTGTCTTCTTTGTGATTTTCTTAAGTGCCCATCCCATTGTAAGGGGCGAAAAGCATTGGCTGTTTTGTTCTTCACATTGTAACTGCACAGTGGAAATCCTGCTACCTTCATCCATTAGCTTTGAAGCATATCCTCGTTTTGCTTTGTCATACAGCGTTTCCTGTTCAGGTAGTCGCTTGTGTTTTCCCGTGTCTAGATGTGCTTGTAATGATACAAAGCGGCTGTATGCTTTAATGCACCCTTCCTCGGGGCATGGGAAAAGTGGCAAGGCTTGCTCGTTTTCACCATCATCATCTTCTTGTTCTCGGCTATTGGCATCACTGGCTGCGTTTGGATCACTTTCAGATTTTTTATTTACATGTCTGTCTCACCTTCTTGAAAGATGGCTTAGTACTCAATTTCTGCGATGGGGGATCAACCACTTCAAGAGTTTCCGGGACCTGCAAAACTCCTTCAAACTGAGACCACGGTAGCAACTTTCCAGGACCCACATTAAATGCCCTCCACGCTCGTATTCCGTTCTCCTCATACTTGAAGTTTTTGAGTAAGCTTACACCATCCCATTTGACGTGCCGAGTGCTTGACGGGTTGAATGTAACGTAACTAGCCTTAGCGCAAGATCCTGGACCAGACTCTATGGCTGTTTTGAGCTGAATTGCTGTTGTCACATCATTGCCCTCGTTTACATATCTTCCAATGTCTCCTTTAATAGTCGCTGCTTGGCGGTCGCATATTCCTTTTCCACCTTGAGGATCGGAAAAGTCGTTCCGTTCCACGCCCACGCCAGCAATGTCGCCTGCAAATTTTGCTGAAACGATAGTGTATCCGCTGTGGTAACAGCCGGCATTATCTTGTTTATAAAACGCCCTTTCTAATTCCGGCATTTCCTTCTTCAGCGAAACAAGACAATCCTGCATTATCGATACCACTACAGCACTGTCTTGTAAACAGTTCTGAAAGACATGTACGAATGTTTGAGACTCAAACTGCTCGCCTTCTTCCGACTTCCTAATAGCAACTGTTATGTGCCATGGTAAACCGCGCTTAGCAAACCAGTCTGATTGCGGCTCTCGAAATTTTCGTGGCATAAATTTCATTGCCCAATCCTGCACTAGTAACACGTCGCATTTGCTCTTCATTTTAGCTAGAACAGAACATTTGGCCTGGTCTTGGTGAACGGAGCGCATGATATTATTTCTGGCCTGCTTAACAGCGTGTAGCATGTCCGATTTCTGCTCCTCGTTACAAACTGCACTTGAACACTCACTCTCCAAGATGCTTAGAACTTCTTGCAGCTGGCAACACTATGCACATGTTTCGTTGTGTGAATGACTGCAGTGGCCTTGGAAGTCAGAGTCTGTTGAGTCACTTAAGGCGTAAGTCCTACAATGATCAGCAATGCTCGAAGACTCAACCACATGGACCTGAAACAAGCCGAAGACAACAAAAACGTAAACAATTTCAATCACCGCATTTCCTCCAATAAGCGAGCTCCTCTTAAGTAAATCGCCCTTGGAACAAGCGCTCAACCTCCATATTAGGAGCCCCTTCCTGACGCGATCCAGCGCCCGGGCACTTAGCGGAGGAAATACAGTAATTATATCGTCCTGATCTTAACTACTATTTCTATAAAACAATTACATTTAAAAGGCCGACGGTCCCCCTTTGTTTGCAAAATGTATAAATATAACTTACAGGTTATCGACAATAATTCCTTCCTTAGTTACGCACGAGAGGACCTGGAACTAGTTTAAGTATCAATATTATGCATTTTCAAAGATTTGAACTTAAGGAAAATAATTTGCCTGTGTTGTTGCATCAACTTTCTGTCAGTTTTGCGCCCTTCTTTTGAAGTACTTCATAACAAACCGTGTAATGAAATAAATCAAATACCTTGTAGTCACTTTTCAGGTATTGCTTTGATGAGCGCAACTGTTGCTTCATTTCCCTGGCCCACACTTCTGTTTTTCCACAATCAACCAGTTTATCGACCACTTTCTCCAGGTCATCAAATGCCTCTGCTCCTTGAGATGAAAAGTTATCAAGTCCTTGAAAAGACTTCCTAACAGACGCAGAACACTCATCTAGCGCTCTATGCAGTGTTCGCCTGCTCATGGGCTCAAAACCTCTTTCACTGCAATATTGTTGGTACTGTTGAACAATACGCTCCGGAATCATCATTCTGATTACATTTGGTGTTTTAATAACCTCACCGGTTGATAACTTCAAAAGCCTTTCGCCAAATGGAATATCTTGAATCACATGTGAACTTGTGATAAATGAAATGAAATCTTCCAATTTTCCTTGGTCAACTTCCATTCTCCTGTTTTCTTGGCGAGGAATCGGTTCTGCTCTTCCATGAAGCAGGGTGTGGTGTCGCGCTATGTCAAAGCGGTAACTTGTCAGGGTTGGGATAAATTCTTGCACCTCTTTGAAAGACAACTTGTCAGCCAGGATTGAGAGTATTTGCCGACGGGTACTCCAGTGTTGAGCGTTCAAATAACTATCGGCAAACGCTTGAAGAAGCTCCACTTCCTTACAACTTTTCCCGCCAGTTGTTCTTCGATTCACTTCGCGCTCACATAATTCCCTCCACAAGCAATTCGAATCTTCAGGAGCAAGGACTTCCATTACTGCTGAAGCACACTGTTCAGCTTTTCTCAAATAACGGCGTTTAGTACGGCTTTGAGCTACATTCCATGGTACTGATAGTACGTGGCGGGCTGGGCTGGTGTCACGAAGCTGTAGAAAGCGATTGAGCTGTTTCAGGGATTCACCTTGCACATAGTTTATGTCATCTTCGCTTTCTTGCGAATCTTCGTCTGGCACGTAAAGACTCTCTCGTTTAGATCTACCTTCTTTGCATTCAGTATCAGTGATCGGTACAGGAAGGGAAATATCAGTGTCAGCTTCATGATCGACCTGTAGTGCGAAAAAGTTAAAATATTTTCTATATACAATGAACAAAAGATTCGCCCACGATTCGTGGGCCAGTTCGATATTTCTAGTAAAGTCAGTGTTAAAACACCTATGACTTCCTTATATCATTCACGAACCCTGCTTCCGACTCTGGATTACCAAGTTTTCCAGTTAAACTTTAAATTAACGAAATTCTAATTAAGAGCTGTCTAATTTCGGCTTCCATGGACACATTTCATAGGACAAGTAATTTAACAGTCCTCGACACATGCTTTTTTAGATTTCAAATGGTGTAATATAACGTATTTAGGTTTTGATGTACAAATTAATTTTCTTACTTCTGCAGATACACAATGGAGAGGGTTGACTGCGCGATAAGAGGTGAGAAGAAGGGGGGGGAGTAGCATTGTGATTAGACTATCCTTTTTTTTTGTTTATTGTTTATATCTTTCTCAAGTGGCTTTTTGCGAAACGAAATTGAAATGTTTTAAACAAAGTAAATTAACCCCTACTAACCGAATTCCAGGTGCGTACTGTAAGTTACAGACCGTGAAACGAGGTTAGTAAGATATTCATTATGTCTCTGAGGTCAATCGGGCGCGCGGGAATGGAAACTAGTTAGAGTTTAGTGGGCTGCGCAAAATTGACCAATCACACCCCGCGTACGAACTGAGAGATACTGATAAAAAATAGGAACTCATTGTATACATGTGGGTGGTGCTGTGCACGCGCTGCGGACCTGTTTGTTTACGGACACCGGCACTCACTCACTCACTCACTCACTCACATACCTGGCGACAAAGTGGATAGGGCACTATACAGTGCACACACTAATATAAGCGCAATCCATAAAAAAATGAGAGGAATGAAATAAAGGTTGTTATAAAAAAATTGGATTGGACAACTGAATGAAGAGATAAGTAACGAAATGTCCTTCATCAACCTTACTTATTTCTCTCCGTCGTTTAGACAAATGATTCTTTCATATAATCTCAAGTCATCAGAATGAATAGACTAAAAACAATTCATTGGAGACAGTTTCTGTTTGGTAGAACATCAAGTAGTTGGTTGCTTACCTGAGCCCACAGGGACGAGCTGTTTTGAAAGCTCAAATATCTTCATGGATTGGAATA
Organism: Pocillopora grandis; assembly: GCA_964027065.1. Taxonomy (NCBI): domain Eukaryota; kingdom Metazoa; phylum Cnidaria; class Anthozoa; order Scleractinia; family Pocilloporidae; genus Pocillopora; species Pocillopora grandis. Next base: position 4,976,521 of record OZ034738.1, read on the forward strand.
AATTTATTCCTTTTTCCAGTGCGGGTGCCTTCCTCAGCTCCTTGCAGTGACCAGAAACAACTTCCGGGATGGTGCAAAGATTACCCGTCCTTCGCCAACCTAAACCTAACTTGGCACGATGAACCGGACAGATAGTTATATCAGATAAATTCGCCGGCTTTTGAAAACATCCACATCTCGCCAAAATTAATTCTACCTCCGTTTCAATTCCGGAAAATTTCAACGACTTTTTGTGATTTTTGATATCCCTGTTACACCGCGTGAGAGGCGTGACTGAAGTTGAAGAACTTGTGCGTTCGTCTGCGCCGCAAATCCCACCAACAATATTCAAGAACGAGCAAGACATCGCTGTTCTATGAAGTTCCCCGACAATAAACTCTGGTTTTAGATGCAATGTTTCACAGATAAAGATAATTCGATTTATTTATTTAAAGAACGATGCAATTTTCGTGAGAACAGGTACTTCTGATTGGCTATCGACGGCATAAAGCTTCTAATTCTTAATAAAATCAATTCTTATCGTTTCAGTTTGAATTGCTATTATGATATTTTCTTTTATTTTTACTTCAGCAAGTTAACTGGGGAACCTGGCACATCGTTGAGTAAGATATTTTAAAATAAGACTTATTGTAAATTAACAGATGTAAATATCTGTTTGTTACTGTACTAATTGTAGCGAAGTCGCTCGTGCGTGACACAGATTAGGGAGCGAGCCTGTGAGATTTAATTTCAGCTCGTGGTAATTTTGGTGTTTCATAGTTTGTTTTACCTGTGTAGACAATATTTAACATTAATATATTTTTAAAACGCTTCAAACCGCTAAGAAAGTAAAACCCTCATGTTTTATGTACAAACTTTGGCCGAGGAGTTAAGTTATTCAATAGTGCATTGTTATGTAGAGTTGTAGATTTCAAAGGCGCTCAATTGGAATTTTATCGAATTTTGATCGGCGTTCATGCAAAAGTGCTACTAGATCCTAAAGATTTAAAACCCTAGACCTAAAAATCAATGACTGAACTGTCTTTGGTTATAATATCAGAGGATTTGAAGAACTACCGGTCAGCTTTTTTCGTCGCTGAGTTTGGATTATTTTACACCTTCGCGTAAATGAGAAAAGTGTGTCTTCTTAATCGGGTCTCAGTTCGCTCACAAATAAGCAGAGATAAAAATAATTCCCATGGTTTGACTAAGGAAGAATCAATGTATTCAATTATACTTAAGAAAGATTCACAGCTATGTAAACGTCTGTGTAGCGAGAAGCTGAAAAGTGTAAAATTTCGAGTTTCCGCTAGGTGAAATCCCAGCTTCCGGTAGGGTGACCGTTTTTCGTGGTTTTCTGCCGTTATATGGAATATTTCAAAAAACTAACCTCATATCCTTCAGTTACTTACCTAGGCCTTCAAACTGACAAAGTATGAGCGTAATCGATTTTTTGACCGTGGCCACGATTTCTTTGATTTTTACTGACAATCACTCTTAAGCTCAAACATTAAATGATATCAGTTAGGGATATATTTTAGTGCATCACCTTCGTCCACCCAACTCTTAATTGGTTATTTCTGAATCCTTACTGAGATATCCTCCAATGGGAATAAGCGATTTAGGAAACTTTAAGGGGAATTAACTCTGGGACATATGATTATTTTGGGAAAATCCGCGGGAAAACTTCCACGACTTTCTAGGTTGACGATAAGTTCATTAACCACTGTGACAATAGGTTTTCCAGCTGCAATATATTTTCAGGTTTCCTGACAGGAACGCTGTCAAATCGGGGGAAATAGCTCGGCGGGAACGGAAACTTAATATCATTTCCTGGCACACGGAGATCAACCTCAATGGCGTTTTTGCGGAGCTCAAGGAGACAAGGATTTTTAAAATAGTCAGCACTCGGTTCCAACAGTAATTTATTTGGAATTTCTCGTAATAAGTAACGCTAAAAAGACTTAGTGGAGTCCAATTCGGTCTGTAATCATACGAGTGATAACACTGAGGATTCCCTGTGAATGCGGCAAGGTGTACATGGGAAAGACTGGAAGACCCATGCAAGACAGAATTAAGGAGCATGATCGAGACATCCGACTCACCCGTACCGAGACCTCCGCCGTTTCACAGCATGCCCACAACACCGGACACAAGCCACTCTGGAACGAAGTAAAGTTTATTGATCGTGACCCTTATTTTATTACTACACGCGCAGGGTCAAAGAGGCAATTCATATCAGACTTCACCCTGACAACATCAACAGGGATAGTGGAATAGAAATTCTAGAAGCGTGGATGCCCACGATCAAAAAACACAACAACAGGAGAACTGTGCGACAGCAACTACCGAGGGAGCAAATCACTGAGTGAAACAGCAATGATCGAAATGCACAAATCAGAGCTGTTGAAAAACAACCAGTCACAGCAGGGCATCATGCTTTATAAGATCGCGCATGACCAGTCGACCTCATCGCCCGAAGAAAACTAGCAGTATGCAATCGAAACGTCGCGATCTACATCAAACGTGACTACATCGTGAGACAAACGGAAAACTTAGCTTTTATTGTTATTCATCACGATGACTAACCATGGCCTTTTTAACGAAACTATTCCAAGAATATAATGTCCAAGCATCATAAACACGCACAGGTCGTGGCTTTTTCTGGTAATTACTACGAGCAAGTTCGTGATACTCCTTGGCCTTCTCAAAGTCGCCCAGATGTTCGTGAACAGAACCCAAGTTATTGTAACTAGTTGCCACTTGTACATTCTCAGGTCCTAGCTTTTTCTGTTTTATACTCAGAACAAGTTCGTGATACTCCTTGGCCTTCTCAAAGTCGCCCAGTTTGTCGAGCACCAGACCCAAGTTATTGTAACTAGTTGCCACTTGTACATTCTCAGGTCCTAGCTTTTTCTGGTAAATACTCAGAGCAAGTTCGTGATACTCCTTGGCCTTCTCAAAGTCGCCCAGTTTGAAGTGCACCGGACCCAAGTTATTGTAACTAGTTGCCACTTGTACATTCTCAGGTCCTAGCTTTTTCTGTTTTATACTCAGAGCAAGTTCGTGATACTCCTTGGCCTTCTCAAAGTCGCCCAGTTTGTCGAGCACCAGACCCAAGTTATTGTAACTAGTTGCCACTTGTACATTCTCAGGTCCTAGCTTTTTCTGGTCAATACTCAGAGCAAGTTCGTGATACTTCTTGGCCTTCTCAAAGTCTCCTAGTTCTTCGTGAACAGAACCCAAGTTATTGTAACTAGTTGCCACTTGTACATTCTCAGGTCCTAGCTTTTTTCTGGTCAATACTCAGAGCAAGTTCGTGATACTTCTTGGCCTTCTCAAAGTCGCCCAGTTTGGAGTGCACCAGACCCAAGTTATTGTAACTAGCTGTAACACTGGTGTGCTTTGGTCCAAACGTTTGGAGGAAAAATTGCAATGAAAATTCATAGAATTTCTTTGCGGCCTGAAAATGACAATGGTTCTCACATATCTTGCCGAGATTTTCCATTCCAGGCTGGAATATTTGAGGAAGGACAGCTTTCGAAAGTATGTTTTCAAAACTAAGAATGAAATTTTCCAAATGTAGGGCAAGGGTGCGGCTTTGTAAAATTGAATCTGACGATTCCTCTGGTAGGTTGTCATCTATAAACTGGTTAAACGCCGCAACAGCGCTATTGAAAGTTTTTATGTGATGGCTTTCCAGGTGGCCCTTAATCAAAGACTTTACGACATCGCGCACAACCTGATGTACCCGTATGTTTCCTTTAGCTCATTTTCTTTTTTCTCCAAGAGATCCTCAAGGCCCATTCGTTTTTCTTCTGTTTCGGCAATCTCATTTTTAAGAACCTGTAGTTGTTTTTCAGTTTCCTTGAGCTGATCCTCGAAAGAAATTCGTTGTTTTCTTGTTTCCGTCAGCTGATCTTCCAGATCCTGGCGTTGACTCTTTGTCTTCTTCAGCTGATCTTCCAGGTCCTTTCTGTCTTTCTCTTTGATGTCCAAGTCTTTCTTTAAATCTTTCTTTTCTTCCAAGACAGCTCTTAACTCTTTTTTTGGAAACGTCTTTTGGTTTGAGATCTGTTGAATTTCCACAGTGGAAAGACCTAGTCCTCGGAATGCAGCACAAACTTTGCTAATAGCACTATCAAAGTATGACTTCGAAAGTTGACCTTTTGGCATATGAGCAAAGTCATCATTACGAAACTTTCTGAGATTGTTGACATGCCTTCTCACCACCCTGTTTAGACTGTGGATGCAATTTGAGAAGAGAATGGCGTAAAACAACATGGTAGGATTCCATTCCGCTCTATTTCCTTTAATCATGGTCGACAACATATGCTCGTTCCTCATTTGGTTTTCCGGGGACTCGTTATTGTAAAAGTCTTTCCCGTTACTAGGATCATCTTTCCATTTTCCAAGAGTTGTTCCGTAACACCTGTCCCATTCTTGTTTGAAAATTGTTCGCAAACCGTCGGTTAGTATATCATTTGTGACGTGACAAATCCTGTAATAGTTCAGTTGCTCATCAGTATATTCTTCCGCAGCAGCCATGTCTTTTGTAGGCGTGTCTTGTAAGCCTTTGTTAAAAATACTAATATCAGCTCACAGTAAAAAATAATTACCAAATCTACAACTTCACGAGTAATTAAATATTTCAAGCTAGAACAAAAAACTGTTTACGTTATTTTTAAGACTTGTGCTAGCGCTAAAAGAGCTCCGTCCTGAAATATGTCATACAGTCTATTTAAGGTTACTTCCCACCTTAGCGAGTGTCCTTTGGGAACAAATCGGACGCGCGCTAGTTTCTATAAAATGCTAGCAAACCATGGATCAGAAGGAAGCTTAATAAGTGCAGTTTATGATAAAAAATATAATTTAAGCGAGGTTTCTCTTTAGGAAGTGTCAAGAGCCGGTAAGACGTGAAACGACTAAGGGTTCTTCTATTGAATTTATTGGGTACCAGATGCCGTAGCATAGGCAAAAATGGCTGCACAGTCTGAATCACAAGGCATCAATCGACAAAAGCGTGTCAGGGTTTCTACATAATCTGATCGATTGCCTAGAAATCGGTATCTAACGTTGGAGTAGCAAAAAATATGCAAGGCGTGTTGCATAAATAGACGGCACGAGAAAAATATTTCAAGTAAAGTAATTTCCCGACACTCTTTCGTTTTTCATTGTTACTGGAAAGTTTTGGCGAAATTTGACGGAAGTCAGTCAAATTTAAATACCCGATGAATTTGCTCAAAGTGAATGCATTTCTCCCAAATCAAATGCGAGATTTTAGCTTATAAAGGTTCACAAACAACTCCGCCATGCCAGGAGATTATCTCGCTTCCTGAAAAACGCAAACCAATGGGACAAAGGGACCTCCTAGCGTCATTGACAATGGATCAAGATTTCCTGGGAAAAGTAAACCATGACAGACACATTTTTTTTGTCTCGATTGCTCAATGGAGCGTTAAGAGAGTGTCTCTGTAAGAGCGGTCCGGTCGATTTTGCTTGAGACACGAATTTCGCTCGTTTCTCGTGTGTTGTAAGACATTCATGTACCTATACTAAAACCACAATCAGTTTGATCGGATCTCTTTATTTTTCAGAGTTTTACGGAAATTAAATTTCACTCGAGCGAAGGCTTGTCGTGACACTTTTCAAGACTTTAATTTCATACAACTTTGGAGGACAATTTACAAAAAATTACGGATCTCAGCAAAAAACAAATACCACAGCCATGTATATTAACTCTATCTTATCTATCAAGGCGACTTTTGTAAACATCACGTGTCAATCAAGGAAACAGGAAGACTTGAATGACACCTTATCGGTTCGCCTAAATCAAACACGCTAAAACCGATCAAATTCAAGGTAAATTTTTGAAAAAGTGAGGCGTTCTTAAATGATCCAACTAACATAGCTAGGAAGTAGGTGCCATAGAAAAGATAACTACAGAAAAAAACTTTGCGGCCCGACCTTTACGAGAACTTTATAACTCCGTGAACTTACCTAATTTTCGGCAATCTCCAAGTTTGGCCGCCATTTTGAGGGACTTGTCAACATGAAGTGTAACCGATATAAATCAAGCAGGTAAATCTAAAACCGTCAGAAATATATAAGAAAGCAATTCAAATGAACATTACTTTCAATTCAAGCGGCAAAATTTGAAATTGTTTGTTAAACTTACCATCCCTATGCGACCATTTATTCCAACAATACAAACACTACAACTTTCTGAATTCCCCTCGTCGATTCCACCGCAAGAAATAACCTGTGCCACCCAAGCCTCGACTCGAATGTGAAGTACGAATCAAGTAACATAACTGCTTCATCTTCGCGGCAATATCACGCTGGTATTTTGATTTTCCGATCGACAAGAACGGTGATCAAGAATCGATCGGTTTGTTTACCTCGTAAACGTGACCGCTGACCAGCTGCTGAGTGAAAACAGTACGGTTCAGTGGCGAGGGGCGGGGTGAGGGGTGGATGCGGGCAGATTATCAGAAGGTTTTTGGGAACATTCGATAAACATTAGGATTCTCAGTCTTAATGCGAAGGCATACTTCGTGTTGTAGACAACTTTTGTTTTACTTAGTATTCTTTTTTATTTCAAATACATTTCGTTCCAAATAGGACTAGCATCAGTTCATAGATTTAAAAACAAATCTTTACCACGTAAGTAAATGTGTTTAGATAATCGAGATAACCATTGAACCTCTTGTATCGCACCGGAAATAACGTGTCTTGTCTTTGCCCAACTCTGAGAGCGTGGAGCGGCGAAGACGCGAGATACGAGTCTCGCGTCTCGCGGATTCACCATGCTCACAGGATACGCGTGACCTCACTATCTTTCAGAAAAATAAGAGACTACTCGAAGTCTGTATTCCGTTCAACCATTTCATAAGAGTGACGCGAGTCTTTCAATTGAGTGAGAAAGTCACAAACCCATTCTTTACCTCACGAGCGTAACCACTGACCACTCACGAATTACAGTAGGCTTCTCCTTTGACGCGAAAATTGAAATCGTATCGAATATACAAAGTTATAATGAGTTCCTTTAGATCTCCCGAACTTGTATCGCGTTGGAAACAATTACAAGTACAGGAAGAAGTCGTTCACAAGCGAGACGTTCATTATGTCTCAGGACTGCTTTTTGAATAGCAAAGATGGAAAAAACTTTGGTTCATCGTGTGGCTTAAGTGGTTTGGTACGACTGTCTGAATGCAATGAATCTGTAGCAATTTTCAAGGTTACGGACAAGGACACTTGCTTATTTGTAAGGAATTCTCATACGGTATTTTATTCGAACGGTATGCGTTCTGGACCATTTCAAAAAGAATAAATAATTAACTTGGATATTTGGATGATAAACCTTTACTAGTTTGTATCTAAATCATGTGACTGAAGTTGTGTCAAAACGACTTTCTACGTGTATCGGATCGACCTAATCGATGTATCGAATCAACTTCAGTTTGTATCGAATCACCTTATAAGGAAACGACCGTAAACGGTTGCATTTATCCTACGCCCGGCGTGGTGAAACATCGTGTGACCTAAAGTGTTCCCTTAAGGCCTGTTACGCAAATTGCATGCATCGCCGAACATGTGTCGTTGTATGAAAACTGTGCCATTTCACGACGAGAAACTATTCCAGAAACTATTCCATCCCACACAGAAACGAGGAACAAAAAATGATTTCTACGATACTTATTTCCTGGTTTCAATCCTAAAAATAAGCGTGATCACATCGTCAAGAACACGAAGGTCTTCTTTTACGTACAATGCATGGTCGATGTGGTCGCCATTGCGAGATCCAATTATGCACAATGTTGAATCGCCTTGCTTTAAAACAAGCGACGAAGAATTTTTCAAGAGGATATTTGATTTAAGAGACTGTTGTATGGAAAGTGCCTGTATCAAGCACAGACAACCGGCAAACTGTGAAATGAATATTGATCATCATTATTTCTAGTGATTTGTAAAGGCAAATCAAATTAACGCTGTTATTGCCCATTTGAGAAATAATTCCAAATGAGGTATTGCCCTTGTCCAGTGAATCTTCGGTCGTGAGCCACCAGGTGCACGGAAACAACATTAGTAGACATAAACAGAAAAAAAAGAATAAGTAATCTTGCCTGAATACTTGATCTCACATCGAGTAATCACCAGTAGCGAAGGCGGAAATTTCTTAAGCAGGACTCTCTGTTTATCACTGCAGTGCAAGATGTTAGTCCTTCTATTGGGTTTGATGTGGAACGGCAGTTACCTCAACGCCACTGTAAATACAGACTACGGTCTTGAAGCGATTGATCAAAGTTTGCAAGTTGTTACACAGCAATTCAACGACCGGCTGCCTAACTACGAAATCGGTGAATTAGAGCGTAAGCGGAAGTCGAAACTGAAAGAACTTGGTCAGCACAATAGTTATGGTTCGTTTGAAGCCTTGGAATAATGAAAGGAGGATAAGAAGAAATTTACAATGCGGAATTACGAGATGAGAAATGGAAACATTTCAAAAGTGATAAATAATTAATTTGGTTGTTTGGTTGGTTAACTTTCACAAGTTTGTATCTAAATCATGTGACTGAAGTTGAGTCAAAACTACTTTCTACGTGTATTGGATCGACTTAATCGATGTATCGAATCAACTTCAGCTTGTTTAATCACATTTAATGGAAACGACCGTTAACGGTCGCATCATCCTACGCCCGGCGTGGTGAAACATCGCGTCACTAACGTATTCCCTTAAAGCCTGTCACGAAAATTGCATGCATCGCCGAACATGTGTCGTTTTACGATTACGAAGCAGGTCGTTTTACATTCTTTAGTAAATGATTCAGTTCACATGCACCCTAACTAAACTACTGGGATTTTTCACTTGTTCCAACAGAGGCATACGAGATGAGAAATGGAAACATTTCAAAAGTGATAAATAATTAATTTGGTTGTTTGGTTGGTTAACTTTAACTAGTTTGTATCTAACTCATGTGACTGAACTTGAGTCGAAACGACTTTCTACGTGTATCGGATCGACTTAATCGATGTATCTAGCAACTTCAGCTTGTATCGAATCACCTTCTATGTAAACGACCGTAAACGGTTGCATTTGTTCTACGCCCGGCGTGGTGAAACATCGCGTGACCTAACGTATTCCCTGCATAGCCGAACACGTGTCGTTTCCAAATGCCGAGTTGTATGGAAAACTGTGCCATTTCACGACGAGAAATTGATGAAAAGTACCTTATCGATTCCACAACAAAATGAGGGCCATTGCGTGAAAATACATGAAACTTAACCTTTCCTTGGAGTGCATTTTTGGTACAAAAGTCGGGAATTTCAAATATGAATGTGCCAATTTACGATTACGTATCAGGTTGTTTTACATTCTTTACTAAATCATTCAGTTCATATGCACCATAACTAAACTACTGCGATTTTCCACTTGTTCCAACAGAGGCATGTATCAAGCATAAACAGTCGGTAAACTGTGAAATGAATATTGGTCATCATTACTTCTAGCGATTTGTAAAGGCAAATCAAATTAACACAATTATAATTATAATTAATATAATTAATTTGAAAAATAATTCCCAATGAGGTATTCCACTTGTCCAGTAAATCCTTGGTCGTGAACCATCAGGTGCACGGAAACAACATTAGCAGAAATAAATAGAAAAAAGAATAAGTAATATTACCACAATACTTGACACTTGATACTTACTGCCCCGGTCCAGTGAATCTTTGGTCGTGTGCCATGTGCACGGAAACAACATTAGCAGACATAAACAGAAAAAAAGAATGAGTAATCTTGCCAGAATACTTGATCTCACATCGTGTAATCACTAGTAGCGAAGGCGGAAATTTCTTAAGCAGGACTCTGGTTATTACTGCAGTGCAAGATGTTAGTCCTTCTTTTGGGTTTGATGTCAAACAGCAGTCACCTCAACGCCACTGTAAGTAAAGATTACGGTCTTGAGGCGATTGATCAAAGTTTGCTAGTTGCTACACAACGGCCGGTGACCAATTATGAATTCGGTAAATTACGGCGTAAGAGGAGACGAAACTGTAAGTACTTGGTCAGTACAATAGTTATGGTTCGTTTGGAGCCTGGGAATAGTGGTGGGAGGATAAGAGGAAATTAAGAAATGGGAAATAAAGTCAAACTACGGCTCAAGTTTGCTGTTGTTGTCGTCTTTTTTACATGAAATTTTCTCATTCCGCCTCGGCTTTTCTTGGGACGTAATTAATTTTTAATAAATAAAAGTATTTCATGGTTCATTGTGCAATTACTATCATTCAATACTGTTGAAAAGAAAACAAAAACCGCTACATGATCAGGTCTAACGGAGATTCCTGAAAGATAAGCTTTCAAAAAAAAGAAACACCATAGACGTACATAATTTAACACTTCCTTTTCTTTTATTCTATGCCACTCACTCCAATATCATTTAAATAGTATGTTTCATTTTAGCCTTGGTCCCATATTTCTCTCTGCATTCTTGAGGCACTGGGGAGTGATATCCTTTGACATTTTAACTGTAACTGTCATGACAACTGGAAGTTGGTTAGTGCTTTGGGCAAGACATTGAAACTTGTTGTGCCATTAACCATAGAATACACTGAAGAAAATTTTAAAATTGATATTCTGTGAATAATGGACAATACAGGCTAGTCACACCATAGAACAGTACACAAAAATGAGCTGACACAAATGTTTGATTCCTTTCTAAAGGAACATTGTTTCTGTATCAATGTGTTATTTGTCACAGACTCTCATCACTCTATCAACCAAGCTCATCTCTGCATGAATCGATTTAGCAAGAATTATTCCAAATCAGAGACCAAATTCTAAACTCTCCATTTAATTATTTTAAACAATCTTGGATCATTCAGTTACATCTGTTGAGGAGAGTTTCCATTCCATGTGTTATATTCATCATCTCTGTTGTGAAGCCGGTGAATTCCACCTTCTTTCTTTACAAATGAAACACCACCTGGGACTCTATGACGTACAGCAGAACTGCCATGAAAAAAAAAATCAGCAAGAAAGATTGGCATGTATCCTCATGAAGGAAGGAGTTTAGATGTTGGTCATGACTTTGAATTTGACAGAGAGTTTATTTCATTATTAATATTATTTTGGCCATGTTTTTCTTGTCAAAAAAAAAAGCTTATGACCCCAAATTCACGAAAAGCAATATTCTACTCACTGCTCACTGAAAACAACAATCTAAAACAAGAGACCATCTTTGTTTTATTTGCAAATTGTGATCATTGAATATCAGTCTTGAGACACCAGTGGAAAAATATGTGCACTTTCAAGCATTCACAAGCTGTTTAATTCTCTAAAACTTTCATCTGTCTAACGTCAAGCAAAAAAAAACATTGGACAATAAAATCAAATTCTTAAAACTTACTTTAATATCAGGGAATTCTTTTTGCTTTTTCTATTGTGGCTTTTCAGAAAACAAATTCATTCTTAACACCAACAAGCAAACAACCAAACCAGTTTGATACAATTGAACAACAAACTGTGCAGCTGTTTACAAAAGGTAAATGACCAAAAAAGACTCACTTTGATGGTTGTGACTGTGTGCTGCTGTTTGTTCTCTGTGAAGGAGGATTCTGTGTCCCTCTAGACTGATCCACATTACCAAATAGGATTGCCTTCAGGAAGTTAATCAATGTGAGCAGAGGTGAAACAATCCATAAAAACAGTTCAGGGAATGATGAAGTCCCAGATGGAGTGAGGGAATTACTTCCTCTCTGTAAAATGACAGTTCAGTAAACTGCTTATTTATGTCTTTAAGTTTTGAGAAATTTCTTCAAATGATAGGGGAGAATGTGGAAATTCACTCAAAGAATTTAAGGAAACATTTCTCACGAATACAATTATAATTAACCAATTAAAATAACAAGAAAAAACAAAAAAGATTTAACATTCATTGGGATTGAAGGAGAAGAAAAAAGCTAAAGTTGGTTGCATGTGGCTCCCAGGTTTTCCTAAAACACAACCCTGCTTTGATTTCCTAAAGTTTCAACTTCAATTATCTAAAACTAAGTTACAAAAAGTAACCTTTAACTCCCAAGATCTAATTATTAATTCTCCTTTCTAGCTTCCACACATTTCCTTTTAAATGATTGATGAGAATTTGGTGTTTGATCAACATGACAACTTCTACCCGATAACTTTGAGTACTTTCTCATTACCTGTTTGCTGGACAATGTATGAATATTTTAGGGAGAAGTTACAAGCCAATCATCTCTGGGAGCTAAAGGGTTAAACAGAACTCATTGGTAGGCCAAGCCATGTGCCAGGTTCACATGAGACAAATATTCACTCTTTTCAATGGATGAATGTTTTAAAAACAACCTAATATTGATCTTAAACTTACCACAGCTACAATTAAAGTGGAACTAAGTGCCAGACCTAACTCAGCCAAAGTCTTTACCAGGTCTTCTTCAGTCAGCTCCTGCCCAAGGTAGGTGGTGTACATTGTTATTGAGCTGGTACTGGGTTCTAGTTGCTGAGAACAATTGAAAAGATCCACATTATTAAAACTTATTTTCAGTAAATTTTCAACAAGTTTACTCACAAAAGAGCTCACTCATGTTTTGGAGGTGTTTATGGCTGTAAAGACAATTGACAAAAACCAAAAAATCTTGAAGAGAATCTTTGTTTGGACACACACAGGTAAGGTTGCAGAAAATTAAGAATCTAATGCAGACTTAAGAAATGGTATATCTTTGCCATTTCCCACAAAGTCAACTTTCAGATTACTATTTTTTAAACAATTTAGGGTCTTCTCATTCCAAAAGTCCATGATTGGACTAAATATGAAATATTTAAATTTCACCATTTACCTAAGCAGTTCTAAAATGGAATGGGTCAGATAACTTGAGGAGGAATTTTAAGGAAAACTGTTTCTGGCCCCTAAAATAAGAACCTAACAATTATAGTTCCAGTACATTTAACAGTAAATTCTCTTCTACTTATCTAAAGAGAATTCCCTGAAAGCTCCCTAGATTTTTCTCATTGTTATACATGTACTTGTAAAAATCAACTACTCACAGTGATGATATACTGTTGGATGGTCTCCAAAGGAGTATCAGGAGGGAAAGAGTTTGTTAACAAACTGCCATCTGGAAGACGAAACTGGAGCCTGGCAGAAATGCTGAGTAAAAACAAAAAGTTTCTGTTGCATGTACAGAGCAGTTAATAAAAATACAGTACAACAATGTATAACTAAAGTAATGGCTGATGTTATAAAAAACATGTACCTTAAAAATGCAAAGAATTCTCTCTATCATCTTTTCACTGGTGAAGATAATAAATTGGTGTTCTGCTGAATCAAAGTGGCAATGCAGAGTAAGTGGTTTACTTACCTTTCATGAACTCACCAAAAACTGAGCTCAAAGTTAATAAACATGACTGCTTATTTGCTATAAGTAGGATACTGGACTCCAGATTAAAATGATCAGAAGGTCATTTTGTAGTAGTGTTCTTAAGAACAAGACAATATATTCTCACAGTATCTCTCTCCACCAAAGTTTATAAACATTTAAATGGGGTACTGTCAAACTGTTTGGGAAACATGAGAGAGTGCGAGGGGATACATGTATCTTAAAAGGGACTGGCATTGCATTTTGAGGGAATTTCCATACTCCTAGTGACTTCATGCTCCAGAAACTCAGATAAGCTTGATTTTGACCTATTAATGTACAGGCTTTGTTTCAAGGGAAAAAACTACTTCAAAAAGTCATTAAGCTCTGCACAGAATAAAACAAAGCCTTAAGGGAGCTTGAATAAAATTGATAATGATAATAACTATAAAATTTACAAAAAATAATAATACTAATGATCATTTTAATACTAAGAAAAATTATACAACTTATAATAATGATAATAACTTTCGGCCTTACAGAAATGAAAATATTTGGAGATTGATTGATAACATCATTCTTATAAAGAGCTGATAACTGTTCATTCTTGCAAGGTGTTCAGACAAGTACATATTAGCCACTGTATTGTGTATTTCACAGAAATATTTATTAAAATACATTTATGGGGTAATTCATCCATAATTTACAAAGTGCAGAGCTACACCATGAGTTTTAACAACCAGAAAAACAATACTATAACTTTATTAAGATTAGAAAATTGGACTCACTTGATTTTCTGATTCCTCTTTCTCAAGTCTCCTCTGTTCAATAAGTTGCTTTGCTCTGGTCAACAACAGGAAGAGAGAGTTAAAACTCATAGCAGCAGTAACTTATGAATAATTGTTTACACTTTCTTGGTAAAAGATTATTTCTACAGCTTTACTTATAGAAATAAGTTTCACAAAAGAAACACGAAAGGGTATAGGGTTTAAAGATGGTGCCTGGTGCCTTTAAGGTTTAAAGATGGTGCCTGTTAGAAGTGCATCTTAATTGGTTACAGATAAATATTACATTACAAATAAATATATTTTGTATTCCAAAGGAAAAATTGTATTTTTTACTCAGTAATTACCTCTTGTGATCCAATTTTATTGCCACACATTTCCCTCTTGAAAATATCCCTACAATCTGAATTTAACAATCATTAGCTTTTCCTATCAACAATTTAACTGTAGCTCTATAATTTTAGTTTATTCTGAATATTATATTACATAAGTGCTAGGTTTGACTTTTTCTTTTTTTGAAATTATGGAGCAGAAGGAATTCTTATCCAAAATTCAACTCCCTCTTTTCGTAACAAATGCAAAAGTGTGGTTCTTTTTTGCAACCACTGATAATTCTTGGAGCTAAAGTTTGAAAGAAGCAAATGAAACCAACAACAAAACAAACAAGCAAGTGCATCTCAGTTCTACCAATCTTAAGGAGGATCTGACAGGATTGAAATTACATGTGCAGTTACATGTACCTTAGGATCTTCCCATGTTGCATTCATTCTGATTGTTTCTTCATTGTCTCCTGTGGAAGATTCAAAAGCTTTTAAATTCTTTACAGTGGCCAATTTACTTTATCAACTCAAATGATAACACTAAATTACCCTGTTATACTCTCCCACCAACCCAACACCACAGTTTCTTCAGAAACTTACCCCTTTGTTCAACTGACCTCCACAATTACTTTCAATAACTTATTTCATGCAGAAGTATGCCACTTATAGACCAGTTTTGCTACCTGAATCTCACTCTGTGAGTGATTAGTTATTTATCATATTTATCAAGCAATAGTTTTTGGAAGAAGTCTTAAAGACATGTCAGCACAATGCAGCCATTAATCATCACCTAGCTGGATGGAATGAACAAAAAATGCTACTTTGTGAAAACGCAAATAACCTGTAAAATAGAGAACTAAATTGTGTCCTTGAATAACCAAGAATGGCAACCTATGATTTTTGTGTGAGCATTTTTCTTGGAATGTACCCCCAATCATCTTAAAGTGAAGTCTCTCCAGTACTAAATTAATCCTTTCACTGCCAAGATTTCATTAGTAATTCTCCTCTCTGTCTTCCATACAATTCTTTAGGTTTTATTCAGAGAATTTGGTACTCGATCAACCAATAATCTCCTTATTTATATTTTTCTCTAATCTCATCGCTATCCTGCTTGATATTGTATTGATATCGTAAGGAGAAATTCTGTCTTGATCACTCATGGGAGTTAAAGGGTTAATACAATTATTATTCTTATAATACATGACTAACAAAGTCACGAGCTGGACAGAAGAAGTGGCCAAGTTAGCCGAGTTTGCACTGTCACAGCCTCAAGAATGCTATGTTGTTTTCACCTTTGGCCTGAAACACCGCTGGACCTATTTCCTTCGAACACTGCCTGATATTCAGGATCTTCTACGGAGGAACCTCTGGAGGATGCAATATCAAATGTCCTTATTCCAGCTATAACGGAACGTAGCTGCAGTTCAAGTGGGCGACATGTTCTGGTGGCCTTAGAATCACGAACCCCTGTCATGAAGCAAATCGTGAGGATCAATCGTCAGTGAAAGTAACCATGCCATCAATTGAGAAAATCGTTCCCCAAACACATGAGGTACCAGACGACTTCAATCACAGGCGACCCAAGCTTCAGCTGTGAGATGATCACCTTGCGAAATAAGAGTTATGGTAAAATTATAATTTGTATGGGAATATTTACGACTTCTCTTAGGAATATAAAAATAAAGTCAAATACTCAATAAAAATACCTCACCTTACTTCCACAGTGTATCGCTTGTTATATGACAGCTTACTATTTTGAAAAGAAGCCATTTTAGCGAGTTATCCATTTCTAGGTTTACTACGTATACATAAGAGAAGCTCAAGGTTGCACACTCCATTCTCGAACGTCCGATCCTATATATAGAAGCAAAAAATCCAACGCAGGATCCAAGACATATGCTTTAGTTTCATTTCACTTCACTAGAAATTCAATCTTCCCCGTGAAACCGACGCTAAGCCGCACTCTGCTTCAAAAATTTCCAGTTTAGATTCAGATGGCAGCACGACACACGACCGTTGAAAACCAGCTTGTTAACCTTGCTTCCTTGCAAACTTTGCCTCGCCGGGGACCACACCGTCACTTAGCACCCGTGGTTTGATGCCAAGTGACGGTGTGGTCCCCGGCAGGTATGGAAAAGGAATGCAACAGATACAATAGCTGACAAGCTGAGCTAATTTCAACTAAGAAAGGAGAGAGTTGTTCGGAGTTAATGCTCATGTTTGTAAATAAAGCACAAGTTGTTTTCGTTCTACAGTTGAACCCTGGTAACTCGAATTGCCAACGGAAATTGAAATTACTTCGAGTTATCGGGCTTTGGAGTTAGAGGGGTTTTGAACAAAAAGACCAGAAACACTTGATTTAAGAGGTTCAATGCTTATACACGTTTTATTGTGACATTGAATTTTGAGGGGAAGAAGAAACATGTCATTGATCTCAAGAGTGAACTGGGCAAAACTGACAAGTGATGACAAACAACAGATTGATTCCAGATTACGCGCCATTATTTCTCTTCGCCGGGAAGAACTGTCAAAACTGTTTGTTTACGGACATACAAAAGTTGTGATATCGGTAAAGGTCAATTTGTCATAACACATAATTGAGATAAAATTTAATCTTCCGACGCAAAATGTTATGGCTCATTGGTCCGCAAAACTGAAAATCGACGTCGAGTTATCGAGGGTAAAATTACAAAGAAAACAGGGAGAGAGTTAACCTCAGCCCACTTTTGTGATTTAACACTTTAACCCCGAGGAGTGACTAGCATCTGATTTGTCCTTACAGTACAACCGCTGAATCAAACATTGAGGTCACGAGAATAAAGGAAATAATCACCAACTAAAGAAGCTGTTGATTGTAAAACAAATTCTC
>OZ034738.1:4998847-5043847 GCA_964027065.1 Pocillopora grandis
ACAGCTTGTTTTCGCGCTGCAGAGTATGTTTGGCCGCGCGCTCGCCCCAGTGGTTTTGCACCCTTTGAAATATGGCGTCGATAACCTTGGATCGGTCTATTGAATTTAAGTCAGATTAAACTGAAACATTTCATGATATTAGTTAGGGATATATTTTAGTGTATCACCTTCGTCCATCTAACTCTTCAATGGTTATTTCTGAATCTTCACTGAGATATCCTCCAATGGGAATAAGCGATTTAAGAAACTTTATAACATGCCTAGCAAATTTGTCTAATCAAATTCAATTGCGCGAGCGTGCTTCATATTCCCATTGTGCACGGACGTGACGTCAGCAGACAAATCCCTCGAGAAAAAAAATTTTCCATCGGGTTGAAAATGTCATAAAACAATTGGTTCATACGTCAGCTGTGCGTTCATCGAGCCATGAAGCACGTGGGAAGTTTGGAGAGCACGAAAGATGCGTAAGAGTTGCTTGAGGCGTAGACGAGAGCAACTCTGGCATCTTGAGTGAACGCACGCTGACGTATGAACGCACGCTGACGTATGAACGCGCGCTGACGTATGGACGCACGCTGACGTATGAACTAAGGGAATTACCGCAGGGACATATGCGGGATTTTTTTTCAAACGGTGATCCTTTCTTTTTTCTTGAATAGAAACAAACAAAATGGATCCAAGTTGATCATAATTATGATCGTGAAAGGTATCTTTTGAACCATATTTACAGAACTGCCTCGAAAGGTCCGTGAAGGTAGCTTAACATCCAATCTGCACAATCCTCTAAGCATTAGACAGCTCACTCAAACTCCCCTGTATCTCGTGCTGTTTTACTTTTCCCTGAACAGTTCAAATACATGGAGTTCTATTGAACTTCGTAAAGAATTCAACCTGATTTCCAAGTAATTTCTTGAATCTGGCCTTTCTGGAATCTGGCGCTTAAACTTGAACCCTGCAGGGTCGCTACGAATGTCGAGTCAAAATTCTTCCGAACTGAGGAAGCAGGAAACAAAGGTGATCGTATTCTTTCCGATCAGTTAAATTGCATGACTTTGCAAGATTTTTTACAGGACTTTGCTGATGTTTCCTGAACCCTTTTATCAAAAAGTTGCTTTCACGGATGGAACGCGATCATTGGATTGGGGCATTTCTTCGTTGTTGATTGTTTTGAGGAAATCTACAGGAAAACTTCTACGACTTTCTAGATTGACTATAAATTCATTTACCATTGTGACAATAAGTTTTCAAGCTGCAACATATTTTTAGGTTTTCTGACAGGAACGCTATTAAATCGAAACTCGATATAATTTCCTGGCACACGGAGATCAACCTCAATGGCGTTCTTGCGGAGTTCAAGCAGACAAGGACTTTTAAAATAGTCAGCACTCGGTTCAAACACTGATTTATTTGGAATTTCTGCAATAAGTCATGGTAATAGGACTAAGTGGAGTCCAATTCGGTCTGTAATCATGCGAGTGATAAAAAAAATCGGACGACCGCACAGCGGGAGTCAGATTTGTTTATCACGAGTAACAATTAATCATAAAAATTACAATTTCCGAGAAAAGAAGAATAGCCAAGTTATGAAGGAAAATTTGCGAAAAAGACTGATTGGATGGTTCAAACTTCAACTTTGAATGTGACTGGCTCATGGAACTGTCCGATAACAACTTGGTAAGTAAATTAGTGTAAAATAGGAGTTTTTTAAACCAATCACAATCGAAGAAATTGTCATTTTTATGATTATCGGTGTAATCATAATCAGAAAAGCTACACAATGTACCAGCTTGTATGCGTTCCTTTACATCTGAAGCATTTCTCATTTGAACACTGCATTTCTTCGCACAGAATCCGAGCGAAATGCGCTGAGGTCAAAAGAACGAAGGAGCAAGTTTGAAAGTGTTCACAATAACAAAATTCACAGCTTGAAATTAGAAATGAACAGAAAAGAAAGCAAGAAAAACAGAAATAAAATCTTGTAATAAACTTGTTACTATTTCCGAGAATATAATGTCCGAGTAAACTGCACGCCTGTAATTATGAGGAGAAAAACGGCTCGATAAAATTGAAAACGTAGGATGTTCGGCTACTAAATGAACTAAGGCTACGAAAGCGTCGTCAAAAGAACAGTTTCCAAACATGATAAGAGTACTTCATAGTCGTTAATTGAAAAGATGAACTACTGTTGGCTTCTAGACATTCTTTTAAGCAAAGCTGTCTAAGATAAATTGTGTGACAAAAATAAGGAATTTACTGACTCAAAACCAAGAAATATTAAGTCGAGTCTCGTAATATGCGTAAGAACTTAATCAATAATATCGTTGCGACTAAATTTAGTTTTTTAAAAAGTACGAATATATGTAATTTAGACGAACTCTTGAAAGCTGTGAGAAATATTGATGGTTTTCATTATTTTTGAGGAATCTACGGACGCCGTTGAGGACATAGCAAAAACTATTGATTTATCTTAACTGATATTTTGACAGCCCACGTTCCGTGTGGTTGAAATAGAGCCAAGAAAATTGGGTCGACTACACAAAGTCAAGACTATCAAAAAACTTCCCTTTTGAATAAAAAACAATCAAGCAAAACAAAACAAAAACAAGAAAATGATCAAAACAGAAATCTGTCTTATGAAGTTTGTTTTTCGAGTTTGTCTTGAAAAAGTTTGGTAGAAACTTATAAAAAAGAGGAGAACAGTCAATCGAAACAAGACAAACCACGAACAATTCTACTCCACTTGGTCGGAAAGGTTTTGATGTCAAGAAACATACTGAACACGGGCTGTTACGAATCATATTAATTCAAAGTTTAATCTCGTAAGATGTATTCAAGTGTTCTGGTTATGTAACGAAATAATTCCTTTCATTGTCTCGTCTAGGAATCTCAGCAATTCAAGAAAATGACTTGTGACTGACTCTAACGATTTCTGTCATCTTATTGCTCACTGCTCTTTAGTCTTTCGCTTTTAGAGGATTAAGCGCTACTTTCAAACGAAATTTCAATCATGCCATTGATCCCATCGTTTTTAACTGGAGCAAGACTATCTATCTGCGTCCTAGCTTCTTCTGTTATTACTCAGAGCAAGTTCGCGATACTCTTTGGCCTTCTCAAAGTAACCCAGTTGTTCGTGAACATAACCCAAGTTGTTGTAACTAGTTGCCACTTGTACATTCTCAGGTCCTGGCTTTTTCTGTGTAATACTCAGAGCAAGTTCTTGATACTCCTTAGCCTTCTCAAAGTCTCCCAGTTTCTCGTGCACGACACCCAAGTTGTTGTAACTAGTTGCCACTTGTACATTCTCAGGTACTCCCTTTTTCTGTGTAATACTCAGCCGGTGAAGCTTAGATTGAAGCACAATAAGCCACCTGCAAAACGTGACAAAAAGTTATTTCGCCGAAAACAACTGAGTATTAGAGATGTCATTTTCTTGCAAATCTATTGTCGCTATGTTGATTGGTTCGACTGGACCAAGGGGCGTGGCTAAGGGGAGTTAGGAAGCCTCTTTCCCTCACCTTTTCTAAATACAATAGTCACACGAACGTCCTAATTTGTAAACGCGCGCCTTTAGTAAACCACAGCGTGGATGTTGATTAAACAGTAGGGTATGTAAGATAACTTTTTTTTATCAAATGAGCTGATAATGTTGGCGCTTCCTTTTAGCTCTTCGTCAGAGCGAAAGTGAAGGGCCAACGCTCGAAACGCCACCTTAGAAACTCTTTACGGTGTCCAATTTATATGATTTACTCAGCTGATATAACGAAATCATCCTGTTATACTCCACCACCGACGAAGCACCACAGTTTCTTTAGATAAAAACCCTCGCAACACACGGGGATCACATCACTTATTCAACGATAAAGAGAAGCTTCAAAGAACGAGCGGAGGAATGGGAAGGAATCTTTATCCTTCCTTCCTTCCTTACCTTTATCCTTCCTTACCGTCAAGTAATGGTAGTCGTGATATTTCTGTCACGAGAGATAAAACGGGCTTGTGAACACAAATGAACATCACTTATGATGATTTTTGCCCAGCTGAAAGCGGACGTAATCTCGCTGCCCTCTTTGTTGCCCTCTCAGTTACATCCTTAGGCGTTCAAATTTTGTGCCGTCGAACTTTTATTAAGCAGTCACCCTGTATAAGGCAGTCGGTTTTCAAATTCTCGAGATTCTTCCCCTCTAATTACTGTAATTTTCACTCCTATCAACCCTGTAACTTTCACATCACTTATCAGCTTAATATTGTATAGATATTGTAAGAAAAAATTATGTCTTGGTCATTTATGGGAGTTAAAGCTTAAGGATTAAGCGGTCGTGGTCACCTGAGTCTTAACGGCCTGTTTGTATTGTTCTCCACCTTCACTGAACGATCATTAAAGCGGAAGTACTCGAACAAAACTGGGAACAATCTTTCGAGCGAAATTTAATCCACGGTTATCTCCCGAAATCAAGATAAGTAATGTTTTTGAGCAAGTCCATGTGCATTAAGTGGTCAATTATGGCATAATATGGCGTTTTTACCATTTTTTACATACCTTTATCCTGTGGAACGGTCGACTGAACTGTATCCATCATCCCGCCATTTCCCGTGGGTGCACGTGACCGCTAGTACAATTTAATCTGTATTAAAATACAAGTTCGACTGTATTTTTTATGGTTGCCAACCGCAAAAAAAAGTTTCAATTGTGTCCTTATATTGTTATTCTTGACAATTTTGTTTTGTTGGTAGAAGAAATAATTTTCCGCAGAAAGAAACAGCCGCAAAAAATAAGAATTCCTACGTGGTCGGTCCCTTATATTATCTTGAGAACCAACAGTTTGTGATGTGCAACCCGCAGGTCTTTTAATTTCTCAAGACCAGATCTTATGTTTTAGTTATTAAGAAGCTACCCTGTTGTAAAATCCTAATTAACTTGTTAAAAATGACGCCCTTGTGATACTCAGGGTCAGAACACCCGCGAGACAGGTGTACTCGCTACGCGGATTGGCCATAAAAAGGCGACGTCCTCATGGATTTCTTTTTAATAGGTGTGCCACCAAATGGGGTTAATAACTTGGCCTGGTGTAAGTAAGCTCGTAGAGTTAACGCCAAACTAAATATTGACCAGCTTGAAGGCGAATTAGGATTTTCATTGAAGACAATCAAAAAGAAGAAAATATGAAAGGAGAAAAAATAACGGAAATTGAATTTTTGCTTATTGTGGCGCAGATTTCTTTAGCCGTGGAATTCGAAACATTCGAAGCGTTCTCTAACCACGGATAAGGGAAAAGTAGGTACAGTGTTTAAAAATCTTGTTTTTCTTGATTTAACGCAAATTTCTCCTTCGTCTTTTAACGTTTTCGAGCATTTCTGTCGACTTTTTTTATATTACCTTCTAACCTATTTCTGACCCTAAATCACGGAGATAACGGGAGGGCTGTCAACTGTTGTACAATTATTGGTAAGCGAGTTAGGAAACTTTTTGAAAAATAATATGCCAGTGAGAGTGTTGTCGTCATATGAAAAGGTCTATTATTGACTTGTTTGGTCATACGGTGAAACTACAATTATATTCTTCTCTTGTTTTAGAAACGAAAGTAAGAACTTCGATTTGGCCTTATAAATTAATGAGTAAAACGTCTCTGAAAGACACTCTTATCAATATTTTGCGCGTTGTTTTCCTAGGAAAAATAGAAATGAAGCATCGTCTTCTACGACAAAGGAAAACGAAAACACCTATAAGCTCGAGTATAGCGATTGATTACGACACGAGCGTAGATTGTCAAAAGGACAATGAAAGGTCGTTCAATTATTATTGTTTCCTATTTCTGCTTCACTGAAGGCGTGCTCGCTCAAGAAACGGATAGAAACGTGACGAAATTCGGAAGTCAATTAATCAATTAATCGTCAGTGCTGCGTTGTGAATAATTTGATCAAGTCGTTGAAATCCTCTTACTACACTACCATCATTACTGAAAACTCAAGTGATCAACGGGTTTTGTTTAATACAGTATCAAAACTACTACAAAAGCAATCAACTGCACGGTATCCATCTTCTTGTAGTGATGCACTAGCTAATTCTTTCGCTGATTATTTCATTGACAAGATTGATCGTATCCATGCCACACTAATAGAGAAGAATTCTGCGCAAGGTAATGATGCTAATGAAGTGACTCTTGGTAACTACGTGGAATGTAACTCTGTGTTTTCAGACTTTATTAATGTCAGTTACGAAGACATCAAGGGACTTGCATTGAGATCTATTAATAAATCCTGTGTACTTGATCCTCTGCCTGCTGTGGTAATGAAGGAATGTTTCAATTTACTAACTCCTGTGTTGACTAACATAGTGAATATATCTTTATCTACTGGAGTTATGCCTGATGTCTTGAAGATTGCAGCTATGACACCGACTTTAAAGAAACATAATGCTGATTTCACTAAATATGAAAGTTTTCGACCTATTTCTAATTTGAAGTTTGTGTCCAAGCTTGTGGAAAAAGCGGTATGTGTCCAGCTTACAGACTATATTACATCTAATGGTCTTTCGGAAACGTTTCAATCCGCATACAAGTCATTTCACTCCACTGAAACGGCTCTACTGAGGGTTCAAAATGACATTCTTTGTGCTTTAGATCGTAATGAGTCGGTCATACTGGTACTCTTGGATCTGTCGGCGGCGTTTGATTCGGTGGACCATACTCTTCTAGTGACAAGGCTGTCTGCTTGTTTTGGTTTTCAAGGAACTGTGCTTAAGTGGCTGAAATCATACCTGTCTTCACGTAAGCTGTTTGTTAAAGTTGGGAATAGTCATTCTTCACAACGTGCGTTGAAGTGTGGTGTCCCTCAGGGATCAGTTCTGGGCCCTTTGTTGTATTTGTTATACACATCACCTATTGCGGACATAATAAATGATCATGGACTATCATACCATCTATATGCTGACGACACCCAATTATATATTACCTTTAAATCTACCAGCTTGAATGACATCCAACAAGTGAAGTTGAGAGTGGAATGCTGTGTGAGGGACATTGATGAATGGATGATTAGAAACTATCTTAAACTAAACCAGGACAAAACGGACCTTGTAGTCATCAGTTCCAGATTCCATCCCATGCCTGACATCGGTCACATTACTGTTGGTTCTGAGTGCATTGCACCTCGTGACTCTGTTCGTAATTTAGGGGTTCAGTTTGATAGCATATTTAGTTTTGAGGAGCACATTAAGAACATTTGTAAATCATCTTTCTATCATTTGAGAAATATTGCTAAAATCCGCAAGTACTTAAGCCAAGATACATGTAAAATCTTAGTCCATGCATTTATTAGTTCGAAACTTGATCACTGTAATTCCTTATTACATGGCCTTCCTAAGTATCTGTTAGCTAGACTACAGGCAGTTCAGAATGCTGCAGCTCGTGTTGTCACATTGACACCGAGGCATGTTCATATAACTCCTATTTTAATTAATCTTCATTGGTTACCAGTTGAGTTTAGAATAACTTTTAAAGTCCTTTTATTGGTATACAAGGCCCTTCATGGCCTTGAACCTTATATTTCTGACCTTTTGAATTTTAAAACATACTCTAGGTCATTGCGTTCTTCATGTAAAGAATATTTAGTGGTTCCAAGAAGCAGATTGAAAACATATGGAGACAGAGCTTTCTCTATTGCAGGACCTAAATTGTGGAACGATTTACCTCTAGAGATTAGGAAATGTGCTTCAGTGGCAACTTTTAAGCAATCCCTTAAAACTTTTTTATTTAAGTTAGCATATAGGTTATGAGATTCCTTTTGTTTTGAGATGTTTTTGACTTATATAGTAGATAACTTAGGCTATATTTGAATTATATTGTATATTGTAGATATTTTATATTTTATATTTTTTATATTTTATTTTGTAATTAGGTAGCGCTTTGGACAATTATTGGATTTTAGCGCTATATAAATATTATTATTATTATTATTATTAATTAATTGCAACCACTTACGCCAAGTTTATCGAGTCTGCAGGAGGGAGAATGGTGCCTATTTTGTATCTTTTATAAATCTGGCCCTCTCGTAATCATGTATTTGTTAATCCTCTTAAAGACGTAAAATAACTTGAAATTAAGAATAAGTCTTGTAAGGTAGGATAAAGAAAGTGAGAGCTTAACAAAGGCAATTCTAGATCTATGGATATCTACGCCTTTCTGATGGGACCCACGGCGACCTAACAGATAACACACTACACTCTGGGTTCGAGGCCTGGCTGGGTCATTCTATTGTGTTCTTGGTTAAGACACATCACTCTCCCAGCGCCTCTCCCCACCCGGGAGTATAAATGGATATCGGCGAATTATCATGGTAACCTGATTGTAACCGAGGTCACGCAAGGAATCGAGAGATCCTACCGAACACGAAGGAAGGAAATAAGCTGCTGAAAGCAATACGAGGAACCTCCCGACAGAGTCTTTATACGATAAGCTCCGAACCGTTTATTTTTTAGGATTATTTCAGATGTAATAGTTATTCATAGACGTTTTCATAAGTTTCCCTTGGATTTCTTAGGAAAGGCAGGCCTGTTTGGCCAAGTGCATTTCGAGGCCGGTATATAATAGCGAAACTTATTGTCATACCGTTTCCCGTGTGTATTGTGTTTACGTGTTCATTACCTGTCAGTGTTTTTATGGTTTCATTATGCTACGAGCTCCACTTAAATAGATAGAACATTCTATATGATTGCATTGAATTCTATTTGTGAATCAGTATCAACATGGCTACGCATAACATGATAAATAACATAACATTTCGAAGTATTCTGGAACGTGATGACCCTCTATGGGAAGAAGCGTTCCTCGTGCACGTTTCATATTAAGAAAAATTTGGAATAAACTCCGGCTGGATGGGACTCGTGGCTCAAATGCAAACTTCACCTTTTACTTATACCCTTTTACCATGAGTCCATGAACCATGGGCCCAAGAAATAATTTTCCTTGAAGGCCATGAATGCTGTTGTGCAAATAAAAGAAAATGGAGGAGTTGGGAAACGAATATGGAAACCTTTCTTAAAGCTTTCTCCCTACAAAACTGACAACATCTTTTTAAATTCATAACGGTTTTCATGTTTGATTTTCTTGTGGTCGTGTTGTCGGCTTGTTCAGGGCGTTACACGACAGTATGCCTAGCCGGGGAGACTTTTTGTAGTCTTTATACCATTCTCAGCGATTTGTTGTAAATGTATGATTCTTAACCCTCAAATCAACATCCTGCAGCATTAACTCCACTGCTAAAGAAATTGAAAAGTTATTTTACTCAATTAATGGGTAAGTAGAACGATGGGCAAAGCTGACCTCAAAAGATGGAAACGGCAAAGTTCTCTACTTTTAAGGTATTCTTTACAGTTATAATAGAAAAACCGGAAACGTGGTATGGTGTAAACGTCGATTAAGACTATCATTTGCCACAATGTTTGCTCTTGCTTGTTTCAGGGGCGTAGGCGAAATTAAGAGAAGGGGGAGGGTCTGCTTACAGCTTACACCACTTTCTGAAATAATTAGGGTTGTTATCATTATAGTTTTATTATTTTGAGGTCTACAAAATTCACGTTTTATGAATCACGTGAAAATCCTAAGGATCTTTGTGGCGCAACTTTTCTCCAGTGTCAGATACCCCATTTGCTGGTCCCTCTCACTGCTTAAATATCAGTCCACTGATACACAATATAGACCCGCGTTATAAACCACCTCACATAAGACACTCGGAAATTCATACCTGGGATACCTCCCTTGAAAAACCCTTGCTACAGCGCTACGAACCTATACTGCCTCATCCCCGCCCCCACCCCCCTTCACCGGGCCACTTCCCATCATACATTTCAATTGTTCCTGATTCTCGACGTATTTTACTTTCGCTACTTTTCCTTGTCTATGACTTTTACGTATTTTAGTGCCATATATCCCGGAGGTCATAGGTTATTACACCACACAAATTACACACGAGTAGGGAAACAGATATTAGAGCTGGCAATGAAGGTAAAGTTCCAAAATTAAATGAATTAACTTCTACGGTTATTTAGTATTATCAACTGAGTTGATAGCGTAAATCGGCCATCGTAGAGAGTTTAAGAGCTTTTAAACTCTTTACGGTGGCCAATTTACGTTATCAACTCAGTTAATAATACTAAATCACCCTGTTATGCTCGCCCACCGACGCAGCACCAAGAAACTTGCCCCCTTTATTCAGTAAACTTCCACAATTGCTTTCAATAAGTTATCTTGCGCTGAAGTATGTCACTTGTAGGTCAGTTTGGTACCCTAATCTCCTTCAGTGAGAGTGATTAGTTATTTATCAAGTAAAAGTTTTTGGAAGGAAGAAGCCTGAAAGATATGTCAGTGAAATGCAGCCATTAATCATCACCAAGCTGAATGGAATAAACAAAAAATGCTACTTTGCGAAAACACAAATAAACGTTCAAACAAAGAACTAAATTGTGTCCCTGAACCACCAAGAATGGCAGCCTATGATTTATATTTTGGCACTTTTATTGAAATGTACCCAAATTCATCTTAAAGCGAATTCTCTCAGTACTAAATTAATACTATTATTATTTCTGTTATTATTATTATTACTATTATTATTGTATTCATCACTATTATTATTGTCATCTAATGCTTAAAATACACGATCCAAATTCATCATTATGAAAAAAACCAAATTGTGCACAATTGCCTAAAATACATCATCTAATTAATAATAATAAAATTGTTATTATTATTATTGTCTTTTTTCGTTGATAATGATAATGGTTATTTTCGGGTCTACTCGCTCTCCGACCATCTGTACCAAGTTAATTACAAAAGGATCCCAATTGGCTGATGGGTTTTACGGTTGTAGTTCAAATTTTGGCATTTTAATGACTAACGGTTATCACAAAATGACACAAAATGACACAAAATGACACAAAATGACACAAAATGACACAAAATGACACATTATAAGAGAGTAAAATATTTTTACGGTTAACTTTTCTTACGACTAACGGTTAAAATTTATCAATTTTTACGCATAACGTTTAAATTTTATGACCGTTTTCACGGCTAACGGTGAACTCCATTGAGACCCTCTCAGAAAGTGAATAGCTTTTTATTACAAAGTGTAACAAATATTTTTACAAAGTGCAACGATTTTATTACAAAGTAATTCAGAACAGAGGCAGACATGCAAACCCTTGCAGGAAATTCAATTTCGTTGTCATTTCAGAAAAAATGTCATTGCAATATCGTTACACACAAATTTATTTTCCCACTGCAGGCTTATGATAAAGGCGATATCTTTCCGGTCTGGGGAGAATATCTGGGCTTAGAGTTGCTTTCAATGCTGGTTGCTGGGAGAGATTTAAATGTGGGCCAACTGGACCATGAATTTTTCAGCGAAGTCGATGCAAAAAATGTCAGCCTGAAATTAATTCTTCCAAGAAGTTGGTGATGCATCTGTTTTATTATTTATACTAACCATCATGTAGCCAATTAGTATTTCGACTCTGTTATAGCAGTATCGCCATTATTTTCGTTTAAATTTGGTGGATAACGCTTACCTGTAAGATAGATTCAGGTGATCCAATAACATCTTTAGAAAAGAATTCCAAAGACATTCCGAAAATTTTAGTTGGTAAAATAACACTCAGGCATTTCAAAACTCTTCCTGCAAGTTTAATGTTTTTGTAGTCAAACGAACTCGTAGTACCTTACTTAGCTCGCGTTCTGATGGATGACTGAGCACTGGACATTGGCCCGATGTTTACAGGGATCTTCAAACTGTACAGTTTATCAAGAGGTTCTTCATGGGGTCAACCTTTAGTCGTAAAACAGCGAAAACAATTTAGAATTTACTCCAAAATGGTAAAAATCTTAACCATTAGCCGTAAATTCCATCACCCTCCATCAAAACACTCGACAGATTAAATTCGAAGCAAAGGGGCAATTGAATCGTAAGATCAGAGTTCGGTTTAAGCTGTCAAATAGACACAGATGTTGGAGTTACCCCCTACTGATACAAATCATTTTCGTTATGCAGATTATAAAACAACCTTTCTATGGAAATTTGCTCCAAGACACGTTGTGAAATTCTTACAGAGTAACAATGCAGCATACAACAATCATAGGAAGGCCATCACACTACAGGTTAGATGAAATTTTATTTCCTCTATCCTTGACGGAGAAATCTAAATTATTATTATTATTATTGTCATCATATTATTGATTTCTTTTTCGGCACAATTCATTGCGATAGTTCTAAGGGACCAGTCAGTTTATTTTTGCCTAGTGTTAGGGGGGGATTTTGGAATAGATCACATGGTTTTCAGGGGGTACGGAACGGGGATCAGTCATTGCTAATTGCAACAAAGCACAATGGGGAACTATAGAAAATTAACTGCACAATAATTGCTAATAAGGGGGAGCATAAGAATATTACAGTCAGCCTTCTAAGGAGATAAGGTAAATTTCATTGAGACATCATCCAATCCTTCCCCGCCCCCCCTCCCCCCCCCCCACCCCCTGACAAAAAATAACAACCGGTCCCTGAACCTAAACAATTATCGTTTTGTTAATTTTGAGATCTTTCCAACAAGTTTTTATGGTGTTGGTGATTTTGTAGATGCGAAAATAAGGACAATAAAAAGAAAGAAGAACAGTATTGAGAAGTTCTAGCGCCCATTACAGGACCTCCATGTTAAAGAACAACACCCACGTGAACAGGGGGAGAGTTAAACTTAGCCTTGTGATTTAACCCTTAATTCAATCCCCTAAGAGTGACCAGCATCTGATTTCTCCTTACAGTACAACCCCTGAATCAAACATTAAGGTCACGAGAATAAATGAAATGATCACCAACTTAAGAAGCTGTTGATTGTAAAACAAATTCTCCTTGACAGCATCTGAAGAAATGTATAGAGAACAGTGAGGAGAATATGCATACTAATGATAAGATGTAAGGGGTTATTAAGTCTTTACGCCCTCACTTGTTTCAGATTATACATTGACCCATACTACTCTGTTCTTTTGCGCCAGAATTATGGCAAGTACAGACGTCTAAATGCCTTTTTCAGAATCGTTTCAACCAGCAAAGATCGCAACGGGGTTGAATTTATTTCAACTATGGAAGGTAAGAAGAAAAAGTATAAGGAATCTTAAAAAACAAACCCAAATATCATAAGCTTCGTCTGGCTTCCTCGCTACAATAGTTGACTCTTTTCAAGTTACAGTTTGTTCTGAAAAATTTCTTACTTTTAATGTTTTTGTGCAAATAGAAAAGATAAATAGGAAGAATTCCTTTATCATATACTTTTGGTGATGGCAAGAGTCTAATTGCATTATTTACAGGTAAGCGTTATCCAGTCTACCTTTTCCACTGGCACCCGGCTAAACCCCAGTTTGAATGGCGCAGAGATCTGGACATTAATCACTCGCTGGCTGATGTTCTTTCAGGCCAGTATTTCGCAAATTTCCTAATTCAAAAAGGTGAGCTTGGAAAAAGATTTTAGTTCCTCTACTATAACATAAAATAGCTGTAGCTGATGGCAGATAATTTTTGTAATGATATTTCAGTGCCACCATTGTTATAATGATCCGCTGACCGAAAAAAAATCTCAGTAATCAAATTACACAAAACTAGTGGATCAAAAGGCAGGGACGGAACTAGAAAAAAATAACAGAAACTCAGGCAACGATCTCTTCTATTCAAAGCACGTGATTCAAGGCTAAAAAGCGCTTCCCTACATACGGGGGATCAGACTCGAAATAACATGTCACACAACATGTCACAACCAACGATGAACAACACCTGAACTTTTTGTTATATTTTGCTTGTTTTGCCTAAAATTGAATTGAATTGGAATCATTGTTTATTTCCTATAGTGTGATCGGTTAATTCTGTTTAAGTGATCCTGGTAACAGCAGTGACCTTATGAGAGTGCTGCGATCTAGACATGTTCTATTCTGAGCTTGTAGTATCATGGAAGAAGATACTTTATTCATTAACCCTTTAACTCCCTTTGGTGACCAGGACAGAATTTCTCCTTACACTACCAATACAATATCAAGCAGACAAGTGATGAGAATAAAGAAAATATCAATTAGAGGATGATTAGTTGATCCAATACCAAATTCCCTAAATTAACATCATAAGATCGTATGGCAGACAGCAAGACGACTTACTAATAATGAAATCTATGAAATCTAGGGAGGGAAAGTGCAGAGGAAGAGAGGGCTTCTTTGATTTATAACTACAAACCGACTGATGTACAAGACTACTTGCCTTTTATACAAGCTTACTTTTTTAAGGTCACTCAACGAAGACCTGTAGAAATCCTGTATAGAAGAGATCACTTAAACGAACAACAGGCGAGTAAACCGAATGGCGGTTCAGGTTTGTCGTTAAGATTCATCTCAATTGAATTTAAGTCAGATTAAGCTCAAACATTAAATGATATCAGTTAGGGATATATTTTAGTGCATCACCTTCGTCCACCCAACTCTTAATTGGTTATTTCTGAATCCTTACTGAGATATCCTCCAATGGGAATAAACGATTTAGGAAACTTTAAGGGGAATTAACTCTGGGACATATGATTATTTTTGAAAACCCGCAGGAAAACTTCCACGACTTTCTAGGTTGACGATAAGTTCATTAACCACTGTGACAAGAGGTTTTCCAGCTGCAATATATTTTCAGGTTTCCTGACAGGAACGCTGTCAAATCGGGGGAAATAGCTCGGCGGGAACGGAAACTTGATATCATTTCCTGGCACACGGAGATCAACCTCAATGGCGTTCTTGCGGAGCTCAAGGAGACAAGGATTTTTAAAATAGTCAGCACTCGGTTCCTACAGTAATTTATTTGGAATTTCTCGTAATAAGTAACGCTAAAAAGACTTAGTGGAGTCCAATTCGGTCTGTAATCATACGAGTGATAACACTGAGGAGTCCCTGTGAATGCGGCAAGGTGTACATGGGAGAGACTGGAAGACCCATGTAAGACAGAATTAAGGAGCATGATCGAGACATCCGACTCGCCCGTACCGAGACCTCCGCCGTTTCACAGCATGCCCACAACACCGGACTCAAGCCACTCTGGAACGAAGTAAAGTTTATTGATCGTGACCCTTATTTTATTACTACACGCGCAGGGTCAAAGAGGCAATTCATATCAGACTTCACCCTGACAACATCAACAGGGATAGTGGAATAGAAATTCTAGAAGCGTGGATGCCCACGATCAAAAAACACAACAACAGGAGAGCCGTGCGACAGCAACCATCGAGGGAGCAAATCACTGAGTGAAACAGCAAGGATCGAAATACACCAATCAGAGCTGTTGAAAAACAACCAGTCACAGCAGGGCATCATGCTTTATAAGATCGCGCATGACCAGTCGACCTCATCGCCTGAAGAAAACTAGCAGTATGCAGTCGAAACGTCGCGATCTACATCAAACGTGACTACATCGTGAGACAAACGGAAAACTTAGCTTTTATTGTTATTCATCACGATGACTAACCA
This sequence comes from Pocillopora grandis, assembly GCA_964027065.1. NCBI lineage: Eukaryota > Metazoa > Cnidaria > Anthozoa > Scleractinia > Pocilloporidae > Pocillopora > Pocillopora grandis. Next base: position 5,014,369 of record OZ034738.1, read on the forward strand.
TGGCCTTTTTAACGAAACTATTCCAAGAATATAATTTCCAAGTAAACTAACAGGAAGACAACTTATTCGATTATATGAACTCGTGAAATTATCGCAAGGATATCTTTTCAGCTGCACGCCTGTAATTATGAGTGGAAAAACGGCTCGATAAAATTGAAAACGTAGGATCTTTGGCTACTAAATGAACTTAGGCTACGATAGCATCGTCAAAGGAACAGTTTCCAAACATAATAAGTGTAGTTTGTGCTCGTTAATTGAAAAGCTGAACTACTGTTGGCTTTAACACTTTTCTTCACAGCAAAGCTGTCTAAGATTAAAAAAAACATTGCCAGATAAGAATTGCCTGTTGTTTGACAAAAGATAAGGAATATCCTTATTTAAACTTATAAAAAGAAGAGGACAGCCAATCGAAACAAGTCAAAACACGAACAAGTCTATTCCACCTATTGGGAGAGGTTTTGATGTCAAGAAACATGCTGAACACGGGCTGTTACGAACAATACTAATTCGAAATTTAATCTCGTGAGTTGTATTCAAATCTTCCGTTTATGTTACGAAGTAATTCCTTTCATTGTCTCGTCTGGGAATCTCAGCAATTCAAGAAAATGACTTGTAACTAATTCTTACAATTTCTGTCCTCCTATTTCTCACTCCTTTTTTGTCTTTCGCTTTTTAGAGGAATGAACACTACTTTCAAACGAGCTTTGACTCAAGGCATCAATCCCATCGTTTATAACTGCAGCAAGACTATCTCCGCCTGCACGTTTCCGGGAACAGTAGTTAGTGGGAGGAACATGACACTCCTCGGCTTCCTGTAAAATATCCTGAGCCGAATAAACAGACTTCACGAGACTTTTGGTAGCTGGTACAGACGCATCATAAACACGCACAGGTCGTGGCTCTTTCTGGTAATTACTACGAGCAAGTTCGTGATACTCCTTGGCCTTCTCAAAGTCGCCTAGTTCTTCGTGAACAGAACCCAAGTTATTGTAACTCGTTGCCACTTGAACATTCTCTGGTCCTAGCTTTTTCTGGTCAATACTCAGAGCAAGTTCGCGATACTCCTTGGCCTTCTCAAAGTCGCCCAGTTTGTCGAGCACCAGACCCAAGTTATTGTAACTAGTTGCCACTTGTACATTCTCAGGTCCTAGCTTTTTCTGGTAAATACTCAGAGCAAGTTCGTGATACTCCTTGGCCTTCTCAAAGTCGCCCAGTTTGAAGTGCACCGGACCCAAGTTATTGTAACTAGTTGCCACTTGTACATTCTCAGGTCCTAGCTTTTTCTGGTAAATACTCAGAGCAAGTTCGTGATACTCCTTGGCCTTCTCAAAGTCGCCCAGTTTGTCGAGCACCAGACCCAAGTTATTGTAACTAGTTGCCACTTGTACATTCTCAGGTCCTAGCTTTTTCTGCTCAATACTCAGAGCAAGTTCGTAATACTCCTTGGCCTTCTCAAAGTCGCCCAGTTTGAAGTGCACCAGACCCAAGTTATTGTAACTAGTTGCCACTTGTACATTCTCAGGTCCTAGCTTTTTCTGGTCAATACTCAGAGCAAGTTCGTGATACTCCTTGGCCTTCTCAAAGTCGCCCAGTTTGGCGAGCACCAGACCCAAGTTATTGTAACTAGTTGCCACTTGTACATTCTCAGGTCCTAGCTTTTTCTGGTAAATACTCAGAGCAAGTTCGTGATACTCCTTGGCCTTCTCAAAGTCGCCCAGATGTTCGTGAACAGAACCCAAGTTATTGTAACTAGTTGCCACTTGTACATTCTCAGGTCCTAGCTTTTTCTGTTTTATACTCAGAGCAAGTTCGTGATACTCCTTGGCCTTCTCAAAGTCGCCCAGTTCATCGAGCACCAGACCCAAGTTATTGTAACTAGTTGCCACTTGTACATTCTCAGGTCCTAGCTTTTTCTGCTCAATACTCAGAGCAAGTTCGTAATACTCCTTGGCCTTCTCAAAGTCGCCCAGTTTGAAGTGCACCAGACCCAAGTTATTGTAACTAGTTGCCACTTGTACATTCTCAGGTCCTAGCTTTTTCTGGTCAATACTCAGAGCAAGTTCGTGATACTCCTTGGCCTTCTCAAAGTCGCCCAGTCTGAAGTGCACCAGACCCAAGTTATTGTAACTAGTTGCCACTTGTACATTCTCAGGTCCTAGCTTTTTCTGGTAAATACTCAGAGCAAGTTCGTGATACTCCTTGGCCTTCTCAAAGTCGCCCAGATGTTCGTGAACAGAACCCAAGTTATTGTAACTAGTTGCCACTTGTACATTCTCAGGTCCTAGCTTTTTCTGTTTTATACTCAGAGCAAGTTCGTGATACTCCTTGGCCTTCTCAAAGTCGCCCAGTTTGTCGAGCACCAGACCCAAGTTATTGTAACTAGTTGCCACTTGTACATTCTCTGGTCCTAGCTTTTTCTGGTCAATACTCAGAGCAAGTTCGTGATACTCCTTGGCCTTCTCAAAGTCGCCCAGTTTGGAGTGTATCAGACCCAAGTTATTGAAACTAGTTGCCACTTGTAAATTCTCAGGTCCTAGCTTTTTCTGCTCAATACTCAGAGCCAGTTCGTGATACTCCTTGGCCTTCTCAAAGTCGCCCAGATGTTCGTGCACCAGACCCAAGTTATTGTAACTAGTTGCCACTTGTACATTCTCTGGTCCTAGCTTTTTCTGCTCAATACTCAGAGCAAGTTCGTGATACTCCTTGGCCTTCTCAAAGTCGCCCAGTTTGTCGAGCACCAGACCCAAGTTATTGTAACTAGTTGCCACTTCTACACTCTCAGGTCCTAGCTTTTTCTGGTAAATACTCAGAGCAAGTTCGTGATACTTCTTGGCCTTCTCAAAGTCGCCTTGTTGTTCGTGAACAGAACCCAAGTTATTGTAACTAGTTGCCACTTGTACATTCTCAGGTCCTAGCTTTTTCTGGTCAATACTCAGAGCAAGTTCGTGATACTTCTTGGCCTTCTCAAAGTTGCCCAGTTTGGAGTGCACCAGACCCAAGTTATTGTAACTAGCTGTAACACTGGTGTGCTTTGGACTAAACTTTTGGAGGAAAAATTGCAATGAAAATTCATAGAATTTCTTTGCGGCCTGAAAATGACAATGGTTCTCACATATCTTGCCGAGATTTTCCATTCCAGGCTGGAATATTTGAGGAAGGACAGCTTTCGAAAGTATGTTTTCAAAACTAAGAATGAAATTTTCCAAATGTAGGGCAAGGGCGCGGCTTTGTAAAATTGAATCTAACGATTCTTCTGGTAGGTTGTCATCTATAAACTGGTTAAACGCCGCAACAGCGCTATTCAAAGTTTTTATGTGATGGCTTTCCAGGTGGCCCTTAATCAAAGACTTTACGACATCGCGCACAACCTGATGTACCCGTATGTGGAAACCAAACTCATCTTTATGTGTTAAAATTAGCGAACATCTTTGGAGTTTCATAAGTATCATCTCTTCATCTTTTATTCCTTCATCGACGCTTACGATATAATTCACCACGATATCCGCATTTAAGGGCTGTGACGAAAGGAGGCAGAGAAAACTTAATGCATGATCTATGATTCTGTCTGATTGCATCGCTTCTTTAACGGCCAGGGTTGTTGCTGTTGTCATCGATTTCTTGTAACATGGGTTGGTCTCTGTAAGTAGAGTCTCTGTCGCCTCACGTTGCCCTTCCTCTACTTTCCTTCGAAAGTCATTCCATCCAAACTCAAGTTTGCTCTGTCGGAGTTGCTTCACATAGGTGGCTGCACTTGCTAAAGCAAGAGGTTGGTAGTCGAGTTCTCTAGCTACTAGTTCTCCTATCTCATTCTCGCTGATATCAGAAATAAGGGCTAACAAAGAACACGCTTCTTGGGACTGCATACCTTTGCTGACTGAGATGTGTCGAATGGAAGTGCTTGTTAACGGTATACATGTACTATCTTGGGTTGTGATCAACAGATACCCCTTTCCCCATTGTCCGTGTCCTTGCTGGGGTAAATGAACATGCATTTCAGATAAGCTTTTCACGTTGTCAGCCAACAGAAGCCAGGACTCGTACAGACCAATCTTTGAGCTGATTAATGATATCAGTCTGTTAATCTTGTCCTCTGTCTTCAAATCTTTGGAGATATGGATTTTTGTAATCGCATCTTCGGGGCACTTTATTTGTCGAGCGAACGTGATGTAATAATTCAAAAGTGTGCCCAGCGTCTCGGCATCTAGTGTCATTACAAACACTTTAGAGCAGGAATCTTCTTGGGCTTTCCTGTAAAATCTCTCGGCTACAAGACCTGCCAGTTGGGATTTACCGCTGCCAGGATTCCCGGATATATACAAGATACTTAAGTTGCTCGCATCAGCTCGCTTAAGCTCCTGCAGCTGGTTTGTGATGTGAGCGACCTCGACATCGCGACTTGCTATGTCATGTAAAGGTTTAGGAGGAAGAATGCAAAACGGGGAGGTGTCGTTCAGTAGTTGTTCTGAAAGAACCTTAAGTTGTTTTTCTTTCTCTTGTAACTGATCTTCGAGGCTCTTTCGTCTCTCTTCTGTTTCCTTTAAGTTATCTTTAAGGTTCCTCTGTCGTTCTTCTGTTGTCTTAAGCTGGTCTGTAAGGTTCCTGCGTTTTTCTTCTGTTTCCTTTAGCTCATTTTCTTTTTTCTCTAAGAGATCCTCAAGGCCCATTCGTTTTTCTTCTGTTTCGGCAGTCTCATTTTTAAGAACCTGTAATTGTTTTTCAGTTTCCTTGAGCTGATCCTCGAAAGAAATTCGTTGTTTTCTTGTTTCCGTCAACTGATCTTCCAGATCCTGGCGTTGACTCTTTGTCTCTTTCAGCTGATCTTCCAGGTCCTTTCTGTCTTTCTCTTTGATGTCCAAGTCTTTCTTTAAATCTTTCTTTTCTTCCAAGACAGCTCTTAACTCTTTTGTTGGAAACGTCTTTTGGTTTGAGATCTGTTGAATTTCCACAGTGGAAAGACCTAGTCCTCGGAATGCAGCACAAACTTTGCTAATAGCACTATCAAAGTATGCCTTCGAAAGTTGACCTTTTGGCATATGAGCAAAGTCATCATTACGAAACTTTCTGAGATTGTTGACATGCCTTCTCACCACCCTGTTTAGACTGTGGATGCAATTTGAGAAGAGAATGGCGTAAAACAACATGGTAGGATTCCATTCCGCTCTATTTCCTTTAATCATGGTCGACAACATATGCTTGTTCCTCGTTTGGTTTTCCGGGGACTCGTTATTGTAAAAGTCTTTCCCGTTACTAGGATCATCTTTCCATTCTCCAAGAGTTGTTCCGTAACACCTGTCCCATTCTTGTTTGAAAATTGTTCGCAAACCGTCGGTTAGTATATCATTTGTGACGTGACAAATCCTGTAATAGTTCAGTTGCTCATCAGTATATTCTTTCGCAGCAGCCATGTCTTTTGTAGGCGTGTCTTGTAAGCCTTTGTTAAAAATACTAATATCAGCTCACAGTAAAAAATAATTACCAAATCTACAACTTCACGAGTAATTAAATATTTCAAGCTAGAACAAAAAACTGTTTACGTTATTTTTAAGACCTGTGCTAGCGCTAAAAGAGCTCCGTCCTGAAATATGTCATACAGTCTATTTAAGGTTACTTCCCACCTTAGCGAGTGTCCTTGGGAAAAAATCGGACGCGCGCTAGTTTCTATAAAATGCTAGCAAACCATGCATCAGAAGGAAGCTTAATAAGTGCAGTTTATGATAAAAAAATATAATTTAAGCGAGGTTTCTCTTTAGGAAGTGTCAAGAGCCGGTAAGACGTGAAACGACTAAGGGTTCTTCTATTGAATTTATTGGGTACCAGATGCCGCAGCATAGGCAAAAATGGCTGCACAGTCTGAATCACAAGGCATCAATCGACAAAAGCGTGTCAGGGTTTCTACATAATCTGATCGATTGCCTAGAAATCGGTATCTAACGTTGGAGTAGCAAAAAATATGCAAGGCGTGTTGCATAAATAGACGGCACAAGAAAAATATTTCAAGTAAAGTAATTTCCCGACACTCTTTCGTTTTTCATTGTTACTGGAAAGTTTTAGCGGAATTTGACGGAAGTCAGTCAAATTTAAATACCCGATGAATTTGCTCAAAGTGAATGCATTTCTCCCAAATCAAATGCGAGATTTTAGCTTATAAAGGTTCACAAACAACTCGGCCATGCCAGGAGATTATCTCGCTTCCTGAAAACGCAAACCAATGGGACAAAGGGACCTCCTAGCGTCATTGACAATGGATCAAGATTTCCTGGGAAAAGTAAACCATGACAGACACATTTTTTTTGTCTCGATTGCTCAATGGAGCGTTAATATTGGATGACACAATATTGGGCAAAGTTTCCAAAGGCAGAGGAAAAACCTCGGCTAAAATGGAAAAACCGGAAATTCGCCGAGGAGCAAGACAAGGAATCGACAGACAACTTTAAAAATAACGATTCAAGGCGATTGTTAATCTTTTTGTATCAAAGCTGGTACTTGCATAAATAAAAGGAAACCTCATTTTTGAGTGGGGAGAAACATTAAGTAACCATCTCTGCAAGAGCGGTCCAGGGGATTTCGTATCGGGATAAAGTTTTGCCTCAAACTTCGCCCATTAAACTATACTTGGTAGTTAGTAAATACAACCACATTGGTTTCTGGATATACGTTCAAAAAACTTTAGGAGAGCTCTCAATAATCAAAGCTTCAAAAGGCCCCTTCTTGACCTCTTGCGACTTACGGGTGTAAAGACGGGGGAGATCAAACCGCTCGGTGTACCGTGGAACAAAACAATGGACACAATAGAAGTCGCCTTTCCTGCCCCAATCGTCAAAGTAACCAAGAGAGAAATCCTCAGGAAGATAGCTAAGATATAGGACCGTTCAGGATTAGATTCGCCCGTCACCTCGGCTGGAAAGATGCTGTACAGAGAAACATGCGACGCCCGCCTTATTCGAAACTGCAGAGCCAAACACCAGCAAAGAATCCCCGGACCAATCACTACTCGAGAGATTTGTAGGCAGAAGAAGTTCTGGGAAAAAGGGACACAAGTCAGATGCCAGGGTACGGGCAGGTTTCAGGATGATCAGCAACGTCTCAATCTCCAGAAGAACGCAGATAGACTGTACAAATGTAGAGGTCGTATCCAGGGATACTACCCCATTTACCTTCCAGATGATGCTTTGTTCAGCAAAAGGCTGGTATTGTGCGTCCACCTTCAGACTCTCCATGGGGGAGTCAGTTTGACGATGGCGAAGATACGAGAGAAATATTGGAAATCTCGCCCCAGAAGGCTAACAAAGAGAGTGATAAATGAGTGCCTTGGGTGTAAACGCTTTCAAGTAACCGCCTTAGCAAACCCACCGACTAGAAACCGACCCAAGGAAAGAATAGAAGGATCAGTGCCCTTCAAGGCAATCGGAGTCGACTTTGCTGGGCCTATCGAGTACTTCAGCAAGAATAAAGGGGAAATGAAGGCAAACATTCTACTATGTGTACGCGGCTCAACCCGTGCCGTCTATTTGGCTCTTCTACCAGACGATATTTAAATGCTAGCTTTGACCCCTAACCTTATGCTGTTTGGAAAGCCAAATCAAATTCCCGTAGAAGAACCAACCAACGTTGAAGATTATGAACTCAGAAAACGCGTCAAGTACGTACGGAAATGTAAGGACATCTTATGGAAAAGATGGACAATCGAGTACCTAAAGGCTAGAAGAGAGCGTCACAATTTCAATCATCAAACGAAAGAAACTACCTTGAAGGAAGAAGACGTGATGCTTATCAAGGGAGAGGAGCGTAACAGAGGCAAATGGAAGATAGGTGTGGTGGAACACCTGATTCAAGGTCGAAATGGAGTGATAAGAGGGTGCAGCTCAGAGCTGAGAAGACGCACACAGAGAGACCACTGCAGCTGCTGTATCCTCTTGAATTAACCTGGAACAGACCTGAACGAAGGAGAGGAGAGACGCTAAGAGCTAACGCCAGAGAATTCCAGCCGAGAAGAGCCGCAGCAGATGATTTGGAGATCGGAGTTATTAGTGAGTAGGAGAATAAAATAATGTACATCAAACCAGTGTGACTGTTTGTCGCGAGATCATTTACGACACCTAAGAAAGAGCTTCCTCGTGTGAATTTTGTCAAATGCGCGATATAAACAAAATATTCAAAAATTACGTGAAAAACGAGCTCCAAGATGAGCGGTTGCCGCGGGAATTCCCCCAAGGGATTCGCTCATGCAGGTACAAGATTATGACACGTTCCTGATTTATTAACTTTCATTTGAAATTACGTTTTACTGAATAACTTGGGTACTTTTGGAGATTTTAAAATTTTTTTCCTTGGGAAGATGAAAAGTTTGAGTTCAAATAAGTCAAATAAAAGAAAAAACGATTTTTTCGACCTCCAAAGGTGGGAAGTAACCTTAAAGGGCGTTAATTAATTTATAAATTGATAAATCAATTTCAAATCAATCAGTTATAAAATCAATAAAACGAAGTAGAGAGTAAAGGAAAGAGAAGAAAGCGTTGGGTTTAAGGACCATTGATAAAACCAGGCTCATGGAACATTCTGGTAAATTCCGTAACATTCCTGAACATTCTAATTAACAAATAGAGAAGCCTTGACTGTGCTTTGTTCTGTTGTGAAGCATGCAGGAAGCGGCTTAGGCACAAAAGAAATGTAGGGAGAAACAGCAGACGTAGTCGAGTAGAGCGTAGCGATCTTTGTAAAAGCGGTTCACGACATTTCGCATCGGAAAAAAGTTTTGCCTCAAACTTTGCCATTAAAGTATCTTTGGTAGTTAGTTAATACAACCACATTGGTTTCTGGAAATATTTTGAAGAAACTTTAAGAGAGCTCTCAATAGTCAAAGCTGCAAAAGGCCCTTTTTTGACCTCGTGCGACATCGAAATTTCAAAAATTGACAAGCTCGCTCCTCGTAACACACTACATTCAGCAAGAAATCGCTTGTATTCCTGAATTGTCTGACATCTAAGGGGCTTGGAAAGTATTTCAATTTTGATGTGTGTTTATACAGAGGTTCTCCACAATTTATTCAAAAAACACCCGTTAGACGACTCTCTGGAATTAGTCAAAAGCACTCTTTCTTTCTTGGGTGATATTTCTCAAGTCCAGACGGACCGTGAAAAACTCCGATTGATTTCCTCTAATAAGATGTTCGAAAGCGTAGATATACAAAAACAATAACCTTCGCCGTAGTGACTTCAAACGTTTGGAAATTTTGCTAGCGTGACAGCAGAGTTACTTTACTTTTGAAAAGAAAAGTTAGCAGGACAAAGCTTTTAGATCACACCAGTTGATACTCTAAAAATTTTAAACGGCTAAAATCTGGCAAACAATTCTGTCTCGTGACGAAAAAGGTGAATAAAACGTATAGAATATCATATCATAAAACATTTTTAACGTATTTCCAGAAACCAATGTGGTTATATGTAATAATTACCAAAGAGAGTTTAATGGGCAAAATTTGAGGCAAAACTTTTTTCAAACTTAATTTGAAAGTTTGGTTTGTAAACCTTTGCTAGTTTGTATCAAGATCATGTGACTGAAGTTATGTCGAAACGACTTTCTACGTGTATCGGATCGACTAAATCGATGCATCGAATCAACTTTAGCTTGTTTCGAATCACCTTATATGGAAAAGACCGTAAACAGTTACATTTATTCTACGCTCTGCGTGGTGAAACATCGCGTGACCTAATGTATTCCTTTAGAGCCTGTCACGGAAATTGCATGCATCGCCGAACATGTGTCGTTTCCAAATGCGTAGTTGTATGGAAAACTGTGCCATTTCACGACGAGAAATTGATGAAAAATACCTTATATATTCCAGAAACTATTCCATCCCGCACAAAAACGAAGAAAAAATTAATTCTAAGATACTGATTTTCTGGTTTCAATTCTAAAAATAAGCGTAATAACATCATCAAGAACTCGAAGGTCTTCTTTTACGTACAGTGCCTGGTTGATGTGGTCGCCACCGTGAGATCGAACGATGCACAATGTTCAGTCGCCTTCCTTGAAAACAGGCGACGAAGAATTTCTGAAGAAGATCATTGATTTAAGAGACTATTGTATGGAGAGTGCTTACAATGAGGTATTGCACTTGTCTAGTGAATCTTTGGTAGTGAGCCACCAGGTGCACGGAAACAACATTAGCAGACGTATACAGAAAAAAGAATCAATCATCTCATCACAATACTTAATCTAACATCGTGTAATCGCCTGAAGCGAAGGCGGAAATTTCTCTGTTTATCACTGCTGTGCAAGATGCTGCTGCTTCCGTTGGATTTGTAGTGACCGAAGCGTTACATTACATTTGTTGATTGGTTCGTGACGTAGTGCAGATATATTATCATAGGTGATTTGGGTTGATTGTGAGATCGGAGTTACTAGTGAGTCGGAGAGTAAAATAGTGTACATCAAACTAATGTGATTGTTTGTCATGGGATCATTTACGACAAAAGTGGCTACCCTACCAGGACAAATCAAGCACCTTACAACAAGCAAGAGAGTTTGAAGCGCTTGGACGACTTGATGAGAAAATTAGAGAAGCAGGCAGGCATGTTACAAAAGTATGATGACATCATCCAGGACTAGATGACGCAAGGAATAATGGAACGAGCGCTCACGAAGCCAGAAAAAAGAGCTCTACCTTCCATACAAAGCCGTAGTAAGGGACACGGCAGAGTGCACTAAGATCTACATCGTCCACGATGGATCTGCCCAGAGCAGTAAATCAGCACCCTCCCTAAATGAGTGTTCACAGACAGGTCCACCCTTGCAGAATAAGCTTTTGAGTGTACTCGCTAAGAACGGATTCTATCCCGTGGCTCTAGCAGGCGATCTAAAACAAGCGTTCTTGCAAGTGAGGATCAGAGAGGAAGACCGAGACGTGATGCGATTTCATTGGTTGAAGGACTTAAAGACCAAGCAAGTGGAACCACTCAGATTCACACGAGCACTATTCGGGCTGTCCACATCAGCATTCCTTCTTGGAGGAGTTATAGATCAGCACCTGCGAAACCTTCAGCAGAACTTCCCAAACGAAGTCGAAGAAGTTAAACGGAGCCTCTACGTTGACAACCTGATTACTTGTGTAACAACTGTAGTCGAGAAAGGAGCAGCTCAGCCTATTTCCAGAGAAAGGAGATTCCAGCTGCACAAATGGCATTGAAATGTGCCATCCCTAGAAGTGCTACCATCCTCAGAAAAAGCGGCAAAAGAACATTCAACCACTCAACTGAAAGCAAGGTACAGCCTTGCCACGCCCGTGGAGGAAATAGCGGGACAACAACCAACTACTGTGCAGATACAAGCCAAAGCTTCGCTAAATACCGTATGGATGTAAAGACGGGGGAGACCAAACTGCTAGGTTTACCGTGGAACAAAACAATGGACACAATAGAAGTCGCCTATCCCGCCCCAATTGACAAAGTAACCAAGAGAAAAATCCTCAGGAAGATAACTAAGATATACGATCCTTTAGAATTAGCTTCACCCGTCAAATCGGCTGGAAAGGTGCTGTAGAGGATTGTGGATTGTGATCTTCCCAGAGAGCTAAAGAACGCGTGGGAGAACTGAGAAAGAATGCTGACTGGAAAAGTAGAAGTTCCAAGAAGCCTTGTCGAATACCGAGAAGAAATCTTAAGTATCGACCTTTGCACTTTCGGAGATGCCAGTAGCAAAGGCAATTCAGCAGGCGTGTATACAGTCACACAACAATCGTCAGGCATCACCCAAGGTCTGGTAACCTCAAAGTCCAGACTGGCGAAGAAAAGTTTAACCACAACAAGGCTCGAGTTAGTCGCTGGGCACATGGTAACCAATCTTGTGGACAAATTGAAGGAAGCCTTGAAAGGATTCCCTATCGGGAGCGCTTACGGTTGGCTCGACAGCAGTGTAGCCCTACACTGGATCAAAGGGGGTGGAAATTACAAGTAGTTTGTGAGAAATGGAGTTCATAAGATCCAGGACAAGAGTTACATCCGTTGGCCACACGTTGGGACGACGGACAACCCTGTTGACCTCGGAAGCCGAGGTGGTCATTTATTCGAGACAACAAACCTGTGGTGGCCTCCAGATATTGTGACAAGTCCGAGCAGAGGCAAGATGAGGCCACAGTCATCAGGGAAGTACTAGCAGTCACCATTGAAACAAATGACGGACATGATGAGCTGATGCAGAAATGGGACCTATGGACAACCATCCGAGTCAGGTCTTGGGTGTCGCGCTTTATTCGAAACTGCAGAGCCAAACACCAGCAAAGAATCACCGGATCCATCACTACTCAAGAAACTAGTAAGCACATGAAGTTCTAGGAAAAAGGACACAAATCAGATGCCAAGGTACAAGCAGGTTTCAGGAAGATCAGCAACGTCTCAATCTCCAAAAGAACGCAGATGGACTGTACGAATGCAGAGGACGTATCCAGGGAGACTACCCCATTTACCTTCCAGATGATGCTCTGCTCAGCAAAAGGCTGGTATTGCACGCCCACCTTCAGACTCTCCATGGGGGAGTCAGCTTGACGATGGAAAAGATACGAGAGAAATGTTGGATACCTCACCTCAGAAGACTAACAAAGAGAGTGATAAATGAGTGCATTGAGTGTAAACGCTTTCAAGTAACCGCCTTAGCAAACCCACCGACTGGAAACCTACCCAATGAAAGAACAGAAGGATCAGTGCCCTTCAAGTCGATTGGAGTCGACTTTGCTGGGCCTATCAAGTACTTCAGCAAGAATAAAAGCGAGATGAAGGTATACATTCTACTATTTGCATGCAGCTCAACCCGTGCCGTCTATTTGAATCTACTAACAGATCAAACAACGGAACACTTGTTGCGCAGTCTGAAACGTTTCGTGGCGAGACGAGGACGGCCAGAGAAAATCTTCTCCGATAATGGGAGAACCTACGTTTCAGCATCCAAATAGCTAAAGAAAGTTCAACAAGATGAGAAGATGAACGACTGGCTAGCCAAGCAAAACATCTGGTGGCAGTTTAATCTCAGTAGAGCTCCATGGCGGGTTAATTCGAAAAATTGATCGGCATCATGAAGCAGAGTATGTACAAAGCAATTGGAAACGGTCAATTGCGCTGGTATGAATTGGAAGAGGTCATCTTGGATGTGGAGACAACCCTTAACAACAGACCTCTTGGTTATGTAGAAGACGATATTTAAATGCAGGAGATTCGCCCAGGTACAAGATTTTGACACCTTCCTGATTTATCAACTTTTAGTTGAAATTACGTTTTACTGAATAACTCAGGCGCTTTTTGAGATTTTAAAACTTTTTTTCTGGACAGGTAAAATGTTTGAATCCAGCTTAGTTAAAAGGAAAAACGGTTATTTTCGGCCTCTGAAGGTGGGAAGTAACCCTAAAGGGCTTTGATTAATTAATTGCTAAATCAATTCCAAATCAATCAGTCATAAAATCAATAAAACGAAGTAGAGAGAATAACGCGCTGGGTTTAAGGACCATCGATGAAACTAGGCCCATGGAATATTCTGGCAAATTCCGTAACATTCCTGAACATTCTTTATAATAAATAGAGAAGCCTTGACTGTGCTCTGCTCTGTTGTAAAGCACACAGGAAGCGGCTTTACAACTACGTCTTGTGTTTCTCCCCACTTCTTAAGTAGCGATCTCTGTAGGAGCAGTCCACAACATTTCGCATGGGAAAAACGTTTTGCCTCAAACTTTGCCCATTAAACCATCTTCGGTAGTTAGTAAATACAACCACATTAGTTTCTGGAAATATTTTCAAGAAACTTTAAGAGAGCTCTTATTAATAAAAGCTGCAAAAGGCCCATTTTTTGACCTCTTACGACATCGAAAATTTCAAAAGTTGAGAAGCTCGCTCCTCGTAACGCACTACATGCAGCAAGAAATCAATTGTGTTCCTGGCTATTGTGTGATATCTAAGGTATTTCAGTTTTGAAATACATGTGTTCATACAGAGGTTCACCATAATTTATTAAAAAACACCCGTTAGATAGCTTTCTGAAATTGGTCAAAAGTCCTCTTTCTTTCTTGGGTGATATTTCTCAACTTCAGACCGGACCATTAAAAACTCCGGTTGATTTCCTCTAATAAGATGTTCGAAAGCATAGAAATGTAAAAACATCTTGCACTTATTAATTTCCTTCGCCGTAGTGACTTCAGACTTTTGGTGATTTTGCTTGCCTGATAGCAGAGTTATGCAAGTGAATCTGTTGAGCAAGCTTCGACCGTTCTTCATAAGTAGCTTCATAAATCTAGGATTTGAACAAATTTGAGAAGAAAAGATAGTAGGACAAAGCTTTTAGAACACACTGATTGATACTCGAAAAAATTTTAAACGGCTAAAATGTGGTAAACGATTCTGTCTCGTGACGAAAAAGGTGAACTGAACGTATCGAATATCATATCATAAAAAATTTTTAACGTATTTCCTGAAACTAATTTGGTTTTATTTACTAGCTACCAAAGATTGTTTAATGAGCAAACCTTCCGATGCGAAATGCCCTGAAGCGCTCTTACAGAGATCGCCACTTAATTTGTATGTTTGGTTTATAAACCTTCACTAGTTTGTATCGAAATCATGTGACTGAAGTTGTGTCGAAACGACTTTCTACGTGTATCAGATCGACTCAATCGATGTATCGAATCAATTTCAGCTTGTTTCGAGTCAGAGAGGTCATATATGGAAACGACCGTAAACGGTTATATTTATTATATGCCCGGCGTGGTGAGATCGCGTGACCTAACGTGTTCCCTTATAGCCTGTCGCGGAAATTGCATGCATCGTCGAACATGTTTCGTTTCCAAATGCATAGTAGTATGGAAAACTGTGCCGTTTCACGACGAGAAATTGTTGAAAAATACCTCATATATTCCAGAAACTATTCAATCCCGCACAGAAACAAGGAAAAAAATGAATTATACGATGCTGATTTTCTGGTTACAATTCTAAAAATAGGCGTGATTACATCATTAAGAACACGAAGATCTTCTATTACGTACAGCGCTTAGCTGATATGGTCGCCGCTGCGAGATCGAACGATGCACAATGTTGAGTCACCTTCCTTGAAAAGGAAAACTTCCAACAGAAGCGTGTATCAAGCACAAACAATGGGTAAACTTCGAAATGAATTTGATCATTATTATTCCTAATGATTTGTAAAGTTAAAACCAAATTAACATTGTTATTGCCATTTGAAAAATAATTCCCAGTGAATTTACTAGTATTTGTCTAGTAAATCTTTGGAGCCACCAAGTGCAGGGAAATAACATCAGCCACATAAGCGGAAAGATGAATCAATAATCTTACCACAATACTTGATCTCACTTCGTGTAATCACCAGTGACAAGGGCGGATTTTTCTCAAGCAGGACTCTGTTTATCCCGCAATGCCGGATGTTGGTCCTTCTGTTGGCGCATCAACGCTGCGATCCTACATCGAAAGTGACGACTTCATCAGGCAAACAATAAAATTTGTCACTATTGAAGTAGCCAGCGCGGTGAATAACCACAACAGGCTGTAGTCCATTGCGTGAAAATACACGAAACTTTACCCTTTCCTTGGAGTGCATTTTCGGTACAAGAGTCGAGATACAAATATGAACGTGCCAATTTTCAATTACGTTGCAGGTCGTTTATATTCTCTTTTAAATGATTCAGTTCACACGCACCCTAACTAAACTACTGTGATTTTTCACTTGTTCCAATAGAGACGTATATCACGCACAAACAATCGGTAAACTGCGTAAGGAATTTCGATGATCATTATTTCAAGTGATTTGTACAGGCAAATCAAATCAACATTGTTATTTTCCCTTTGAAAACTAATTCCCAATGACGCATTGCACTTGTCTAGTGAATCTTTGGTTGTGAGCCACCAGGTACACAGAAACAACATTAGCAGACATAAACAGAACAATGAATCAGTAATCTTACCACAATAATTTATATCACTTCGTGTAATCACCAGTAGCGAAGGCGGAAATTTCTCAAGTAGAACTCTCCGTTTATCACCGCAGTGCAAGATGCTGGTCCTTCTGTTGGGTTTGATGTAAAAACAACAGTCACCTCAACGCCACCGTAAATAATGATTACGGTCTTGAAGCGATTGGTCAAAGTTTGCAAGTTTTTACACAGCAATTCGACGACCGGCTGACCAACCACGAAATCGGTGAATCAGGGCGTAAGCGGCAGTCGAAACTGAAAGTACGTGGTCAGCACAATAGTTATGGTTCGTTTGGAGCCTGGAAATAGTGAAAGGAGGATAAGAGGAAATGTACAAGGTAGAATTACGAGAATCAGCTTCAGCTTGTATTGAATCACCTTATATGAAAACGACCGTAAACGGTTACATTTATCCTACGCCCGGCGGGGTGAAACATCGCGTGACCTAACGTGTTCCCTTAAGGCATGTCACGCAAATTGCATGCATCGCTAAACATGGGTCGTTTTCAAATGCGTATTTGTAAGAAAAACTGTGCAATTTCACGGCAGGAAATTGTTGAAAAATACCCTACAAATTTCTAGAAACTATTTCATCTCGCACAGAAACGAGGAAAAATGAATTATACGATACTGGTTTTTTTGGTTTCAATTCTTAAAATAGGCGTGATCACATTATCAAGAACACGATTGCCTTCTTTTACTCTCTTACCTACACTGCTTCGTTTATGTGGTCGCTGCTGCAAGATCGAACGATGCACAATGTTCAGTCGCCTTCCCTGAAAACAAGCAACGAAGAATTTCTTACGAAGATAACTTATTTAAGAGACTATTGTATGGAGAGTGCCTGTTGAGCAGAGCAAACTGAATAAATGTGAGGCGCATCAACACTGCGATCCTAAAGTACCGCTCACGTATACGTTAACCGAAAAACGCGAATTAATCGCACCAAAAATCGCATGCAATTGCGAATAAAAAAAATCATGCGCGCACGACTTTGAGACATCAACCTCATTAGTATGTATGAGGTAGTCCTTTTGTTTTATTATTGTTGGCGGTTTATTGTTTTAAAGAATAGGCTAAAATTCAAGAGCACTAAAATACTACACGACTACCAACGACAAGCAAACCTGTTATTAAAAAATGCTATCACCAATGCGACTTCGTAATCGGAATATATATATGATTTATCATTTTCCAACGGAATTCTTTTATCAAAATAGCTATTTCTGACTTCGTTTAAAGAAACATCCGTCGCAACGGCTTAGGAATTTGTTCAAAATAAATCTATTCTCAGTGTATTGTAAATCAGTAGAATCAGCTAAGGCGCCCGTTTGTAGCAAGTTGTCGCGTTCTGAATGCAAACCCACGCACGAATGCTTATTTCATAGCTTTTGTCATCGGTGAACATGCTGTTCTCAAAAACTGGTTCATTCATCTCGCCATTTACACAAAAACTAATAAGTGCTACTCGCTTATTTTAATGGTGTTGTGTTACAGTATGATTACCTGTCACGTCTACGTCTTGTTCTGACTCGTATGCAAATTTTTTATGAGAAACCGGATTCGCTTTTTGTTTCGTTATTTGTCGAATCATCGGTCAATGTTCACCAAATTGCTAGAAAAAATGGAACGGAAAAACTAACTGCAGGATACACGTAGTTCGAGTTTATTTGAGACTCGCCGGCGCGTGCAATGAAACTGTTTACATTTCGGTGCGTAAACACTGAAGTGGGCGCCGATTGCAATGAATAAAACAGAACACCATTCACATTCTTAAAAAGTATATTTTCTTTCTGATCCTAACCGAAGATGATCGAGGTAGGTTTGAAGTTTCGAAGAAATCATCACCTGCGATGCAAACACCAAACTGTTTACATTCCGCTACGTAAACATCTTTGGGAGCGCTGATCATGATTGCAGTGAATAAATTGAGAAGCATATTAGTGAGTATTTGTTTCGTTATTCGCTCAATGAAAATCGTGTTTCGATGCCTTGAGTAACTGACATTTTCCTTCCTAGCTGATTCATCAACAACTCAAATCAAGCAACTCTACTGCTACTGCTCGTTATCCAACAAATTCGCGAAGCGACGCGGCATGCGTGGTGTAACGTGATAGCTTTTTTCATTATGTAAATTTTCCGTTGTCTACTCGCCGCTTTTTCAAACCTTGAAGTCCTTTGTTTCATACAACAATGAAATACAAAGGAAACTTATAGCACTAAATAACAAAGGCACATGAATCGCGCATTTTTTTCGACCGCGCGCGCAAAAAAATCGTATATACGCCTCTGACTACCCTGCGTCAGAGCGTATGAAATTCGTCTGCGCAGTTAACGTATACGCGAGCGGTACTGTACATTGAAAATGACGACTTCATAAGACAAATAATAAAATTTTTCATTATTGAAGCAGCCACCGCGGTGAATAACCACAACAGGCTGTAGGCCATTGTGAGAAAACACACGAAACTCAATCCTTTCCTTAGTGTGCATTTTTGGTTCAAGAGTCGAGATACAAATATGAACGTGCCAATTTTCGATTACGTGGCAGGTCGTTTACATTCTCTTTTAAATGATTCAGTTCACACGCACCCTAACTAAACTACTGTGATTTTTGGATTGTTCCAACAGAGGCATGTATCACGCAAGAACAATCGGTAAACTGCGTAAGGAATTTTGATCATAATTATTTCTAGTGATTTGTAAAGGCAAATCAAAATAACATTGTTATTGCCCCTTTGAAAACTTATTCCCAATGATGTATTGCACTTGTCTAGGGAATCTTTGGTAGTGAGCCACCATGTGCACGAAAATAACATCAGCAGACATAAACAGAAAAACGAATCAATAATCTTACCACAATACTTGATCTCACTTCGTGTAATCACCAGTAGCGAAGGCGGAAATTTCTCCAGCAGGACTGTCTGTTTATCACTGCAGTGCAAGATGTTGGCCCTTTTGTTGGGTTTGATGTCAAACAGCAGTCACCTCAACGCCACTGTAAGTAAATATTACAGTCTTGAAGCGATTGATCAAAGTTTGCAAGTTGTTATACAGCAATTCAACGACCGGCTGACCAGCTACGAAATCGGTGAATCAGGGCGTAAGCGAAAGTCGAAACTGAAAGTACTTGGTCAGCACAACAGCTATGGATCGTTCGGAGCCTGGAAAAAGTGAAAGGAGGATAAGAGGAAATGTACAGTATGAAATTACGAGAATCAACTTCAGCTTGCATTGAATCACCTTAGATGAAAACGACCGTAAACAGCTACATTTATCCTACGCCCGGCGTGGTGAAACATCGCGCGACCTAATGTGTTCCCTTAAGGCCTGTCACGCAAATTGCATGCATCGCTGAAAATGTGTCGTTTTCAAATGCGTAGTTGCATGAAAAACTGTGCCATTTCACGACAGGAAATTGTTGAAAAATACCTTACAAATTTCTAGAGACTATTTCATCCCGCACAGAAACGAGGAAAAAATGAATTATGCGATACTGATTTTTTTGGTTTCAATTCTAAAAATAGGCGTGATCACATCATCAAGAACACTATGGTCTTCTTTTACTCTTTTACCTACACTGCTTTAAAGATTTGGTCGCCGCTGTAAGATCGAGCGATGCTAAATGTTCAGTCGCCTTCCCTAAAAACAAGCAACGAAGAATTTCTTACGAAGATAACTTATTGAAGAGACCATTGAATGGAGAGTGCCTGTTGAGCAGAGCAAACTCAAGAATTAATGTGAGGCGCATCAACGCTGCGATCTTACATTGAAAGTGACGACTTCATAGGACAAATAATAAAATCTTTCATTACTGAAGTAGCCACCGCGGTGACTAACCACAACAAGCTTTAGGCCATTGTGTGAAAATACATGAAACTTAACCCTTTCCTTGAATTGCATTTTTGGTACAAAAGTCGAGGATTTCAAATATGAACGTGCCAATTTACGATTACGTAGCAGGTCGTTTACATTCTCTTTTAAATGATTCAGTTCACATACAAACTAACTAAACTACTGTGATTTTTTACTTGTTTTAACAGTCATATATCAAGCACAATCAATCGGTAAAACTGTGGAAATTTCTTGTGATTTGTAAAGGCAAATCAAATTAATATTGTTATTGCCAATTTGAAAATTTATTCCCAATGATGTATTGCACTTGTCTAATAATCTTTGGTAGTGAGCCACCAAGTGCACGGAAACAACATTAGCAGACATAATCGGGAAAATGAATCATTAATCTTACCACAATACTTGATCTCACATCGTGTAATCACCAGTAGCGAAGGCGCAAATTTCTCAAGCAGGACTGTCTGTTTATCACCGCAGTGCAAGGTGTCGGTCCTTCTGTTGGGTTTTATGTCAAACAGCAGTCACCTCAACGCCACCGTAAGTACAGATTACGATCTTGTAGCGATTGATCAAAGTTTGCAAGTTGTTACACAGCAATTCAACGACCGGCTGACCAACCACGAAATCGGTGAATCAGGGCGTAAGCGGCAGTCGAAACTGAAAGTACGTGGTCAGCACAATAGTTATGGTTCGTTTGGAGCCTGGGAATAGTGACGGGAGGATAACAGGAAATGCGCAGTGTGGAATTACGAGATGGGAAATGAAAACAAACTGCGGTTCAAGTTTTCTTTTTT
Organism: Pocillopora grandis; assembly: GCA_964027065.1. Taxonomy (NCBI): domain Eukaryota; kingdom Metazoa; phylum Cnidaria; class Anthozoa; order Scleractinia; family Pocilloporidae; genus Pocillopora; species Pocillopora grandis. Next base: position 5,034,976 of record OZ034738.1, read on the forward strand.
AAATTAGATATTCTCAGTTTGCCTCAGTTTTTTTTGGGACGTAAATTCACGTCCCAGTGGCTCACTTATCAAATTTTTTTCTGGGTATTTTAAGGGGGGGAGGTCCTGGAAGGATAAGCTTTCAAAAAAAAAAATTATTGATGTACATTATTTAAAACTTCCTTTTCTTTTATTCTATACCACTCACTCCAATATCATTTAAATAGTACGTTTCATTTTAGCCTTGGTCCCATGTTTCTCTCTGCATTCTTGAGGGACTGGGGAGTGATATCCTTTGACATTTTAACTATAACTGTCATGACAACTGGAAGTTGGTCACAACTTTGGGTGAAACATTCAAAATTGTTTTGCCATTAACCATCAAATACACTGAAGAACACTTTTAAATTGTTTTCTTTTTCAATTGTTTTGACATTCTGTGAATAATGGACAATACAGGGCAGTCACAACAAAGAACTGTAAATAAAAATGAGCTAACACGAATGTTTGATTCCTTTCTAAAGGAACATTGTTTCTGTATCAATTTATCCTTTGTCACAGAATCCACTCTAATCTATTTAACAAGAATTATTCAAAATCAGTGACCAAACTTTTAACTCTCCATATATTTTAAACAATCTTGGATCATTCCACCACATCTGTTGAGTAGAGTTTCCATTCCACGTGTTATTGTCATCATCTTCATTGTCTCTGTTGTGTAGCCAGTGAATTCCACCTTCTCTCTTAACAGATGAAACACCACCCTGGACTCTATGACGTACACCAGAACTGCCATGAAAAAAAAAAAAAGGAAAGAAAGAAAAAACAGTAAGAAAGATTGGCATGTAACCTCAGGAAGGAAGGAGTTTAAATGTTGTTTATGACTCTGAATTTTACTAAGAGTGTGTTTATTTCATTACCTTTTTTTTTGCTATGTTTTTCTCATCTGATAGAAAAGCTTATAAGCCCAAATTCACAAAAAAGCAATATTCTTCTCACTGAAAATGACAATCTAAAACATGAGACCATCTTTGTTTTTGTGAAATTTGAAAATTATGATAATTGAATATTTAGTCCAGAGTCACCAGTGGAAAAATATGTGCACTTTCAAGCATTCACAAGTTGTTTAATTCCCCAAATTTTTTATCTGTCTTACAACAAGCCAAAAAACCCAATGGACAATAAAATTAACTGTAAATCAGACTCTTCAAACTTAACATCAGGGAATTCTTTTTGCTTCTTCTTTTTGGACTCTTGAGAAAAGAATTTCATTCTTAACACCAACAAGAAAAAAACCAAATTAGTGTGATAAAGTTGAACAACAAACTGTGCAGCTGTTTACAAAAGGCAAACAACAAAAAAAAGACTCACTTTGATGGTTGTGACTGTGTGCTGCTGTTTGTTCTCTGTGAAGGAGGATTCTGTGTCCCTCTAGACTGATCCCCACTACCAAATAAGAAAGCCTTCAGGAAGTTAATCAGTGTGAACAGAGGTGAGAGAATTCATAACAACAGTTCAGGGAATGATGAAGTCCCAGATGGAGTGAGGGAATTACTTCCTCTCTGTAATATGAAAATTCAGTATTACTTACTTATCTTTTTAAGTTTTGGGAAATTTCTGAATGATGGGGGAATGTGGAAATGCACTCAAAACATTTAAGGAAACATTTTTCACAAATACGGTGATAATAACCAATGAAAAATAAAAACAACAACAACAAAAGATTAAACACTCATTGGGAGTGAAGGAGAAGAAAAAAGCTAAATTTGGTTGGAAGTGGCACCCAAGTTTTCCTAAAACACAACCCTGCTTTGATTTCCTAAAGTTTTAACTCCCATTACCTAACTCTGAGTTACACAAATTAAATAAAACTCATAGGTAGGCCAAGCCATATGCCAGGTTCACACGAGACAAATATTCCCTCTTTCCAATTGATGAATGTTTTAAAAACAACCTAATATTGATCTTAAACTTACCACAGCTACAATTTAAGAGAAACTTGGTGCCAGACCTAACTCAGCCAAACTCTTAACCAGGTCTTCTTCGGTCAGCTCCTGCCTGGGGTAGGTGATGTGCATTTTTATTGAGCTGGTACTGGGTCCTAGTTGCTGAGAATAATTGAAAAGATCCACATTAATTAATAAAACTTATTTTCAGTACATTTTTAACAAATTTGATCAAAAGAGCTCATTCATGTTTTGGAGGGGTTGATGGCTGTAAGGACAATTGACAAAAACCAGGGTTTTCTTTAAGGTTTTAAGTAGCCGGAGCTTTTTTAAAGGTAAACGGTAAATGGTAGTCATATCTTGAAATCCAATAATTCCCTTGCGAAATGGCTTTTGGAATTCCTAGGAATTCCTAGGATTTTCCTAGGAATTCCTAGCAATTTCTTCCTAGGAATTCCTAGTAATAAAGGTGTGAATTTTCACGGTAAATTCAGACTGGGAATTCCTAGGAATTCCCAACCATAACAACTCTGGTTCTAAAAACCTAGAAATTCCTAGAAATTCCCAGAAATTCCCAGAAATTCCAAGTTTATAGCCAACAGGACTTGGAATTCCTAGGAATTCCTAGGAATTCCAACTCAGAGAACCAATGACTTTCCCTGAAGAGCTGTAAATCTAAAAAATTCCTAGGAATTCCTGGGAATTTTTGGGAATTTTTAGGAATATTTAAGAATTACTGGGAATTTTAAGCAAAAATTTGAGGCTTATGATATAAAATAAATACTTTAAATTAAAAAACCCAGCTAAAATTCAAGTATTCAATGAAATATATTTAGAAGCTTAATTAAGGCTTACATGTAAAATACTTTTGATTCATTATTAACATCAATGTGTGGTAATATTAGGATGGAATTTGATTTTTCTTTTCTTGAAAACTTCATAAGGATTAATCCTCAATTACAGCTATTCATATAAAATAGTCCTAATCAATCATTAAATTTGGTTTGACACAAATTGTGAATAAAATCTGTTGATTCTTTTCCATAAAATACAATATCTTAAATTATATTTGAAAATCAAGCACTCTTAGGAGTGAAGGGGTTAATTACAGACAAATAAAATTGATTTTTTGATTAAAATCTTGTTGTAACTGTAACAATAAATTAGAACGAAGTTATCCTAAACTGCAAACTTAGTTGCTGTTTGTATTTTTCTCCTGGGCTCACAATGAGTTGGCCTTGAATGAGGTTGTCTACAAGAAGCATGACCATTTTGCATCTGGGTTCCATGACATCTGAATTTGAAAAAAATATATATATTTAAAGCTCAGACCAGGCCTTTAAGATGGCTTTGAGGAAAAGGGCATTCATTGGATTCTCAAATTGAGAAATCTCTGTTATATTGAGTGACTTTTATATTGGAGTTAGTACCTCTCTCTCATAGATTTTACTAAAAAAAGGCTGAATACATTATTTTGTTTTTACCAAGGAGGGCTTCTTTATGTAATAAGGTTTGTTTAATAACAGTTCCTATTATGAATCTTGAATGTTCCTAAACGTGACTAAAGGAATCTTAAAACCTTACTGATAGGTTTATTTCATTGTAAAGCATAAACTTAAGAAACTGCGGCATGCAAGTGACCGATTCGATTCTCAGAATTATTCTAGTTTCAGTTGCGCCGAGCGTTATGTAAGCTTAATTCAACCCGCTACATCTATTCTTTTATAAGATTTTGATCACGTAACGAATATCGCAATTTTTACTCACCACAAACTTTCAAAATCGTAGCTTTACAGATGGCCACTCGACCCTTGTTTGTACCAGTCAATATGTCAACTGTTGTCCCTTCTTTTAACTCCACGGCGCCAACGACTTTCATTTCTTTTACAACACTCACGCTGTTCTCGTTTTCCCATTGAACCACAATAAAAGCTATCTTTAGAAATGTTATATTAAGCAAAACAGTTGAGAAAAACGATCAACCGATGAAAAGTACATTCAAAGATGAGCGCCAAATGGAGTCTTCTTTGTTTCCGATCACGGGCATGATCACGTGGATCTTTTAGGACTTGTCATTGGCTAGCAAAGTGAATCCGCTGGCTTGCCGATTGTAGTGTTAGGAGAAGCGCACAACTTTATTCTGACTTCTCCGATCGGTTCTTTACTTCTAGACGATGGATACCTTGGTGATATAAAAAATGATGTGAGCTCACTCTATGTAGAAATAATCGACAAGAATCGATCGTATTACAAATGCACGATTTGTGGCCGAAAGTTGTCGAGGAAACAAAGACTCGAAACTCACTTGAGTTGTGTTCATGGCAAAGGTGAAATACAAGCTAATCACAGTTTTGAATGGGACTACAAATCGTCTTTTACCCTCATATTTATAAAAGAAGGATACCACATTAGAAAGTATAAGAGATACATAGATGATCCCAGTGTACCAGTACCTAAATCTACAAAGCTTGACCGTAGCAAGCGTTCAGCAACATGTTCCAACACCGCCATCTCGATTCCACAGTCAGTCGTTTCCACTGAACTTAAAGCAGTAGTGACAACAGAGTAGAGTGCATCTTACAAAGGAGAAACATTTGTACAAGAGACAGAAGTAACTATATGCGATTACAGAGGTGCGTTGGAACTCTGGTCCACAAATAGTTATGCACTGTCCGAAGTATAAAACAATTTTGTTGATAGCTGACAGACAGAGAAGAACAACAAGTAAACTTTAGAGCTGTTATTATTGAAGTGTGACTTGCAGTTTTCATTTTCATATAAAGAAGGACTTGTATTTTGCACCAAAAATAAAAAGATATAATATTTTTTGGGAGATCCAGTGATTGGGACATTTAAGAAATTAAGTTATGAAAGGAAACTTGGTTGGCACTTCTCACTACTAACAAGTCTTGTTGATAAATATTTTCAGATCAGAGTTTCAAATAAAGTAAATTGAAGATGTCATTTAAAAGGTGTTTTTTCTCAAAGGGCACATTGACTACCTCTGTCTTGTCTGCATGCCAAATGTTTGCAAAGCGTGTGGATGATCCACAAGTATTGGAACTCTTACAAAAATGTTTTGTAAGAATAAAAACAGCAAAACAAATTACAGCAATTAGTCATGAAAACAGAGCAAAAAACTGAAAAAAAAAAGCAACAACAATCATGAAAAAAGAAAGATTAATTAGGTGTTGAATTTGTTTGTCTAAGGCATGAAATTTCTACTAAAAATGTTGTCAACAAAAAGTCTCTGAGCTTGACTGTTCCAAGGTTTTCTAACAAAGGCAACCAGTAATGTAGGTTAGGGAAGTAACTTATGTTCATAACTAACAAAGTTCTTTAAGTGTAGATAACAATGTAATTATTGTTAGTTATTGTGGAAGTTGTGTACCAAGGAACAGCCAATGAATGTTTGATGATTTTGGCACATCAGTGAACATGAGACATTAATTTGCATCACAACAAAAATAAGGAGAGAGTCCTTTGAGGTTAGAAAGCAAATCTGTGATGAGAGTACATTGGATTAATTGGCAATTTCCATTTAACATAACTGACAGCTGGTTCATGAGAAAATCCATATTAATGTAAAGTTTTACTAAAACTTAGTTTGAATAATAAATTTCATGATCTTTAAGTTATAAACATATACATGTATGTATATCTCTTGGTAAGTTTTGTATAGCATACCTTTTATTGAGCCAAAGTTTTAAGCCTCTGAAATTACTCCTTTTCTTAAAACCTTCACATTCAAGGTATTGAGAATTTCTTAGAATTTATGTGGACCTCAGGGTATTAAAATTGCCTCAAATTCAATTCCCAGAAATTCCCAAGAGTTCCACACTTCTTAAATTATAGGTAGTTTGTAAAGCTGAGAATTCCTAGGAATTCCTAGAGATTCCAAGTCCTCACAAAACTGGAGTCTTCCTTTCCCAGAAATTCCCAGTAATTCCAAGCTTTTTAAATCAGAGTTTATTTGCATAGTTGGGAATTTTTGAGAATTCCTAGGAATTCCCAGGAATTCCCAGAAAACTGGGAATTCAGTTTGCAAGGGTCATTTGCATAACTGGGAATTTTTGAGAATTCCTAGGAATTCCTAGGAATTCCCAGAAAACTGGGAATTCAGTTCGCAAGGGATGGTGGACAAAACGTCATATCGTTTGTACTTTCCTACCACCGCAGCAAAATTTGTCAAAAAGACAGTCCCCATCAGCACATTTTTAAACTAACCTTGGGTCAGAAGTATTTTTATGTTTTCAGAAAAGACAGGCAGTGTAAAGTTATATTTTTATTGAGCCCAAGTTTAGACCTGATAAACATCATCTCTGTAAGGGCTCTCGAAGCAATGAAAGTAGCCGGCAAAACCTTGTAGAGAAGCTGGTGTACTTCAGCAGCTTCCGGCTCTTATCTACAACCCCAAAAAACCAAATGGTCTTAAAGATAATCTTTGATTGGACACACACAGGCAAGGTTGCAGAAAATTAAGAATCTAATGCAGACCTAAGAATAGGCCATTTTACAGTTGTGTACTTAGTTGCCAAGCCTTTGATTTGAAGTGAGGCTGAAGGTGACCTTGTTGTGATAGAGACCAGTATCCAATTAGCATGATAACAAAGTAATTTGCATTTGAAAAGCAGCAAGGTTTGTATCATAACAAGGTCACCCTTAGCCTCATTCCTGTTCAAAGGCTTGGCAACTAAGCACACAACTGTAAAATGGACTATTGGTATATCTTGTCTGACTTTAGGAGGAATTTTATGGAAAACTATTTCTGGCCCTTTCAATGAGAACCTAACAATAATTACAGTTCCAATACATTTAACACTGAATTCTCCTTTACTTATCTAAATAGAATTCCCTGAAAGCTCCTTAAATTTTGCTCATTTTTGTATAATACGTGTTCTTGTAAAAATCAACTACTCACAGTGATGATATACTGTTGGATGGTCTCCAAAGGAGTATCAGGTGGGAAAGAGTTTGTTAACAAACTGCCATCTGGAAGACGAAACTGGAGCTGGGCAGAAATGCTGAGTAAAAACAAAAAGTCTCTGTTGCATGCACAGTACAGTTAACGACAATACAATACAACAATGTATGGCTCAAGTAATGGCTGATTTTATGGATAACATGTACTTTCAATACTTTTACAATGTAAGTGAAGGATATTCAAGAACTCTAAGCCTGTACAAATGACACGTTTCATTGCATTTCTACCTTACTTACCACTTAGTCTTTCCCAACCCCTCACTGCCTCCAGTCATGGTAGTTGAAGGTGAGGGTGAGGCAGCTTGAGCGCTATCTCTCCTGCACCTCATTCTGTCATCTAGCTTCCCTTTCTGCTTTATCTCTAGCAATCTGCTGCTGCACAGCTTCCCTGTGGGCCCACTCTTTGGCTCTGTCTTCTTTGATTTGATTCACAAGATTTTGTGCCTATCTCTCTCTCAGTCCCTTTTGGCTTTACCAAGTTCTTGTCCCTATTGACATCTATCAAATTCTTCCTTCTTGGTTTCCTAAAATGCAAAGAATTATCTTTATCATCTCTTCACTGATGAAGATAATAAATTTGTATTTTGCTGAATCAAAGTGGCAATGCAGAGTGAGTGGTTTATTTATTTATCTTTCATGAACTCACCAAAAACTGAGCTCAAAGTTAATAAGTATGATTGCCTATTGGCTATAAGTAGGATACTGGACTCCAGATTAAAAGGATCAGAAGATTATCATTAAATGTAATAGTGTTCTTAAGAGCAAGACAATATATTCTCACAGTATCTCTCCCCATCAAGGTTTATATAATTTAAATGGGATACTGTCAAACTGTTTGGGAAACATGAGAGAGTGTGAGGGGATACATGTGTCTTTAAAGGGACTGGCATTGCATTTTAAGAGAATTTCCTCACTTGGTAGTAACTTCATGCTCCAGAAACTGAGATAAGCTTGATTTTGGCCTATTAACAAACAAGCTTTGTTTCAAGGGAAAAAAAATAGAAAAAGTCATTAAAATTAAAGCAAAGCCTTAAGGGAACTTGAATGAAACTGATAATGATGATAACTTGCTCTGAGTATTAGACAGAAAAAGCTGGGACCTGAGAATGTAGAAGTGGCAGCTAGTTATAATAACTTGGGTGTGGTGCACTACAAACTGGGCGACTTTGAGAAGGCTAAGGATTATTACTAACTTGCTCTGAGTATTCACCAAAAAAAGCTAGGATCTGAGAATGTACAAGTGGCAGCTAGTTACAATAACTTGGGTGTGGTGAACAACAAACTGGGCGACTTTGAGAAGGCCAAGGAGTATCACCAACTTGCTCTGAGTATTAGACAGAAAAAGCTAGGACCTGAGAATGTACAAGTGGCAGCTAGTTACAATCACTTGGGTGTGGTGCACGCAGAACAGAGCTTACTGCCTTACAGAGATTACTGCCTTCTTTCACAGGTACACGTTATTTTTATGAGATTAGGAGGCTCTCAAAAGATAAATTACTCTTTTTTAAGAAGACCGTGTTCAGGATTTGGAGAGAAAATTTGAGGAAAGAAAAGCCATGGGAAAAAGAGGTAAGTTAGAACTGTATTCTTCGTAAAGCTATAAAGATATAGGAAAGAGAAACCACACCATTTTTCATTAAAAGTACTCGGTCAATTATTTTCATCTCTGCATTTTCCAGTTTCTGTTTCCGACGTTCGTCATTCAAGTCAGTTTTGAGTTTTTTTGTAAATCCTATATCCTACTCGGATTCAACGTGGATACTGCGATATTTCTCTAATAATTTATTATAATCCCTCCGAATTTGTAGGCGACCCTCTTTTAATCCAGTTTTTGCGTCGCATCCTTTTTTCTTGATTGCATTACTAAGAGCCTGAAAGTGTTCTTCAAGTCGTTTACCAGCTTCTTCTTTTTCCGTAACTTCGTCCAGAAGCGTTTTGCAGCCCTCTTGGGTTACTTTGTTACT